>CM035105.1:25556037-25863537 GCA_020205505.1 Panax japonicus
GTTTAATATCTGTAAGTGTCAGTCATATTATTTTTAAATGACTTATAATAAATTTTTTTAAATATTTATTATAATTAATCATGAATTTTCAAACACCGGAATCATTAATAAAAGATTTAAATATTATACAATTCTATTATCATTAATATTTAATTAATATTAATCTATTAATGAAACCATTGCCAAAAGGTTAAAGTTATTTATAATAACTCAAAATACTTTTAAAGTATTAATATTACCCTAAATGATTTTAAGAAGAATTAAAATCATTTTTAAATAATCATCATTAATATTAAAGTATTAATGTATTACTTACCAAAATATTAAAAGCCATTAATCATAACTTAAAATATTTTTAATTCATTTATATCCTTTATAAATGATTTTTAAATAAAAAAAACCACTTTTAAACTATTTATTTAATATAATTATTAAATAAATCTAATATCATTTAATATTAAATTATTAATGAAATTTTCCTTTAAATATCAAAAGTTATAATTTATAACTTAAAATATCTTTAAACACTTTATTTTCATTTTAAATAATTTTTATAATATTAAAATCATTTTTAAACTAATATATTTAATATAATTATTAAATAATTCTAATATTATTAATAGTAAATAATTAATGAAATTTACCTTTAAATATTGAAAGTTATATTTTATAACTTAAAATATTTTCAAACTATTTATTTTTATTTAAAATGATTTTTCCAATATTAAAATCATTTTTAAACTAATTTATCTAATATAATTATTAAATAAATCTAATAGCATTAATGTTAAATAATTAATTTTTTTCATGATAAAATATCAAAAGTTATATTTTATAACTTCAAATATTTTTCTAACCTTTATATAATTTTAATATAATTTTTAAATCATTAATTCTATTTTCCATAATTTATTTAATGCATGTATTAAATAACTTAATTATCCTTAATATTAATTTATTAATGAAATTTCATCACAAAATATTAAAAGTTACATTTATAACTCAAAAATATTTTAAAACACTTTATTCTTATTTAAAATAATTTTTATAATATTAAAATCATTTTTCTCTAATTTATTTAATACACTAATTAAATAAATTAAATATCATTAATATTCAAATAATTATATATATTAATGAAAAATGTCCCAAATAATTAAAAGTTGTTTTTCATAATTTAAAATATTTTTTAAAACAATTTTTGTAATTTTTAGAATTTATTTTCTATTTTTAATCATTTTTCAGAAATTCAGAAAATAAAAATAAAGAAAACCATTGCTATAGGCTATAGTGACACATTTCTGTCGTGATAGGTGTTTTTGAGGCTCAAGAACACTGACAGTCAGTGTTCATGGTGTCTGCTTTGACCATCTGTAACTTGCTGGTCAGATTGGTTTTGGGCAGGGTCTTGTAATATTCTTGTAGTAGGATTGTAACACTACACAATACAACCGTTAACATGGTCATACAACATAAGAACGAGGAGATCTGTCCCTTCAAACTCATTGTCAGAGCTTTCTGGGGTTTATCGGTTACCCAAAAACACAGTCAGCCTCGAGGGTCCAAATTGAGGCTCAATTTTCTTTAGGTTCTGGTCACGATTAATGTGTTATAAAGGTTTAGGGTTGTAATCCATATAACAGAGTATAATTATACATCATCAGGTGAGACAATAAACATCATAATCACAAGCTAGCGTCCGGTCAACCTATGTCAGAAATGGTGTTCGTCACATTTCTGGAAATTCCAAAAATTTAAAATCGGAACGAGAAGGCCACTTTGACCAACGATTACTTTCATTATACTGTTTATCTAAGTGATCTAAAGAATTACATGTAACGTAAATATGTTAGGCTACAAACTGATAACAAAAACAACATCAAATCGTTTGATTAACTGACAGATCAGGGTGTGCAAAAATATTGTCAAACATCATATTGGGAAATCTGGGTTACCTAGAAATCTCCCGGTCAATGCCTGTCAACGGTCTTTGACCATTAATAACATGATATATGTGCATCATATGATTGTGGTTTCACTTGCAGAGCATGTGACGACCCCAAAATAGGTCCATTCCATTCAACCCATTCTGAATCGCTAAATACATGGTACATGAAACAACTACAACTTTATTACAACAATTATCGTGCAAAATACAACAACACATATGTTGTGAGTTTTGATACTAAAATATACCAACTGTGACTCTGGACACCAACTTGGATAGCACGTCACCATGACACATTACATAAAGGTACAATAAAAAATTGTTTTAGAAATTAAAACCATTGGGAAGTGCTCAAGGAAACCTTCGTACATAGGAGGCCATGCGTCTAGGTTATTATAGATATCATATGCCCACAGAATTATCCTTGGTTGACCCAATAGACCACAAAGCAAAACGAGAATATTAATATCATATTCTTCCCAATGGTGAGTCTTCTCTTGCCATATTATTATCTCCACTGTCTCTAATTGGGAATTAAACTCCAAACAAACACCAAGATTATATAGGTAGTGTTTGTAAATATACTCAGCAAGTGAATGAGCACAATCCTGTCGTATGATGACACGAGGTTGTATGTCATTAGACATCTTGTATGATAGTAGCAAAACACCCTTCCAAGTAAAATTCACCTCACCCTTAACATCTATAGATCACCGTTCTATTCCCCTATTATTCCCCGCTTGTCCCAGCTACACTCGTATTACTTGAAAGAAATTGTGAAGTAAAAAAGGTGAACACAACTAGCCTAGTAAAGAATATCATGACTAAATGTGACGCCCCCAAAACAGGTATACAACACCCATTCTGAGTCGCCAAATACATGGTACATAAAGCAAACTACAACTTCCATAATACAATTGTCGTGTGAAATACGACAATACATACTGTGAGTTTAAATACAAATATTGTCTTCTAGACAATATCCACACGCAAATAAGTCCTCATTACAATTATTCAAACACTATTTTACAAAAATAGTGATGACTGCTAAAAACATCTTTCTAGAAACCTCACTCCATACCCCGACTCGATCCTGCTATGTTCTCACTTCCTAAGAAGAAAAATGGAACAAAAAGGAAAAGGGTGAGCTCAACTAGCCCAGTAAAGAACATTATAACTAAGATAATATACAACAAATTATCGTTAGTCTTCAACAGGGAAAAAAAATTAATCGACAACAAGTTTTAAATTAACAAATACAGCGGAAACAACAATCTATTAGAAGAGTCACGCAGAGAATGAATTCTACTGTCTTCTAAGATTAAGAGTCCATCATCAATATTTTATCCCTGTAACAATAATCAATATACATCTTTAATCATCTTTGCACTACAGGCCAAAGATATTCATTTATATCACCGGTTGGTTATGTTCATCTCAACACATGTTCATCTTTGCACTACGGGCCAAAGATATTCATCAGTAATCATTTATCTTTGCACTACAGGCCAAAGATATTCAATAATATCATCATTAAGGACTTAGGATGATGAAAAATATTTTTAAGAACGAATCCAGTAAGATAGAAGGACAAATATTAGGGATTCGTATAACAGTTTTATCCAAGATCAATAATACTCCATAAACCAATTTTGAAGTAGAATTCAAAAATAACGATCAAAACATGGATACAATCAAAGATAGTAGCCAAAATAGATATTTTGGACAAAAAGAAGAAATTTCATTTTTCGATGAATAGTGCCGTATTCGTGAATAGTGTTGTATACGTGAATAGTGTCGTACACGTGAATAGTAACTCCGACACCAAAAGATAGAAATTTCACAAAAACATCATCACGCTTCATGAATAGTAACTCGTGAATAGTAACTCATGAATAATAACTCCGACAAGAAAAAGTTCTAAATTGATAAAAAGTTCAGAACAATATTTCGGTATAATGATAGTGAAAAAGATAATATCATTTAAGAAGAAACAACATCCCTTACCTCAAAATAACCGTATTTTTGACTGAATTTCGGGTAAAGTGTTGACAGAAACTCGCACCGTATAGCAATTCTCAAAGTATACTCACAAGAATATGCTCGATAATATAAAGAGAGAAAGAGAGAAAACTTTATTTCTGGTGTGATTTTTAATTCTAACTTAGCCCTCTATTTATAGAAAAATGCTAAAACGCCAAAGGAGACTAAATTAATAAAATATTAATATAATTATATAATTTTCCTTAACCCACCATTTTGACCAAAGAAATCAGCCACAACACATGTTTCATGCAGCCCACCAAGCAAGAAAATGTTTTTGTTGAAAATAATAATTAAAACATCTAAAAATCAATTATTTCGGAACTCCGAAACTTCAATAATTCACAATAAATAGCCCTTTTATCAGAAAATTCAAATCTCGCAGCTCTGTATAGGAATTTCAATTCTCTACAACTTTGCAGAAGAAATTTTTTCCAAATTCCAAACAGAAATAATCCGAAATCCACAAACGGGCGATTTTACAGTCTATAATCAATTTTCGGTCAAGAATTGTGTCCACCGACACACAAAACATGTGTTAAACATTTAATGCCAAAAAAATACTCTTCCTCCTCATATACTCATATATCCCACATTCATTGTAAAAATATCACCGTTAATATATTATTAAAATAATATATTTAAATGAATTATTTTATCAGAAAAAAATAAAATATTAATTTTCAACAATTGTCACATTAAAAATTTTCTCCATCTATATCCACATAAAATGATTATTTTCTTTATCATAATAATCAATAATTAATTATTTAAAAATAATATTACAGAATCACAATTATGACAATCAGGCCGTTCCCAAGAAAGAAGGGATTTTTCAATAAGGATTTCTCCTTACTGGCGCGCAATTAGGTGACCAAACCTCTCCTTAGACAGAACTTTCTAGACATTGCCAATAATGTTATCTGATAATATTATTCAAATAATATGAATTATTGATCTGATAATGGAAAATACTGTGCAGTGACAATTATTGAAACAATAATAATATAAATATCAACACAGCAATTATTGAATCAATAAACTAAAATAATGAACAGTAATTACTGTAACAATTATTGAGTAGTGCCTTCTTACGTAAGAATCAATAATTGGTGAATAGTAGCCAAAAAAGATATTTTGGACAAAAAAAAAGAAATTTCATTTTTTGATGAATAGTCCCGTATTCGTGAATAGTGTCGTATACGTGAATAGTGCCGTACACGTGAATAGTAACTCCGACACCAAAAGATAGAAATTTCACAAAAACATCATCACGCTTCGTGAATAGTACTCGTGAATAGTAACTCGTGAATAGTAACTCCGACATGAAAAAGTTCCAAATTGATAAAAAGTTCATAACAATATTTTGGCATAATGATATTGAATAAAATAATATCATTTAAGAAGAAACAACATCCCTTACCTCAAAATAACAACACTCAAAGAAACAACATCCCTTAATCTGACTGAATTTCGGGTATAGTGCTGACAGAAACTCGCACCGTATATCAACACTCAAAGTATACTCACAAGAATACGCTCGATAATATAGAGAGAGAGAAAGGGAGAAAACTTTCTTTCTGGTGTGATTTTCAATTCTAAGTTAGCCCTCAATTTATAGGAAAATGCTAGAACGCCAAAGGAGACTAAATTAATAAAATATTAATATATTTATATAATTTTCCTTAGCCCACCATTTTGACCAAAGAAATCTGCCACAACACATGTTTCATGCAGCCCACCAAGTAAGAAAATGTTTTTATTGAAAATAATAATTAAAACTTCCAAAAATCAATTATTTCGGAACTCCGGAACTTCAATAATTCACAATAAATAGCCCTTTTATTAGAAAATTCAAATCTCCAAACTTTTTATAGGAATTTCAATTCTCTACAACTTTGCAGAAGAAAATTTTTCCAAATTCCAAACAGAAATAATCCGAAATCCACAAACAGGCGATTTTAAAGTCTATAATCAATTTTCGGTCAAGAATTGTGTCCACCGACACACAAAACATGTGTTAAACATTTAATGCCACAAAAATACTCTTACTCCTCATATACTCATATATCCCACATTCATTGTAAAAATATCACCTTTAATATATTATTAAAATAATATATTTAAATGAATTATTTTATCAGAAAAAGATAAAATATTAATTTTCAACAATTGTCAAAATTTTCTCCATCTATATCCACATAAAATGATTATTTTCTTTATCATAATAATCAATAATTAATTATTTAAAAATAATATTACAGAATCACAATTATAATAACCAGGCCGTTCCCAGGAAAGAAGGGGCTTTCCAATAAGGATTTCTCCTTACTGGCGCGCAATTAGGTGACCAAACCTCTCATTAGACAGAACTTTCTAGACATTGCCAATAATGTTATCTGATAATATTATTCAAATAATATGAATTATTGATCTGATAATGGAAAATACTGTGCAGTGACAATTATTGAAACAATAATAATATGAATATCAACGCAGTAATTATTGAATCAATAAAATAAAATAATGAACAGTAATTACTGTAACAATTATTGAGTAGTGCCTTCTTACGTAAGAATCAATAATTGGTGCAATACCGTGTGCTACTATGCAACAACGCGTATTACTGTATTTTAACCACCGGGTATTCCAACAGTGTTAACGGTAACAATTTACGCCGTTATTTATAAAACTCAATCTTTGTCTTTTTCTTTCATCCAACCGTTTTCCGTTATGGGACTCACAAATGACTGCGCCTTCGTACGGAGATTCCCGACAATAAGAATATTCCACGACCAAACGAATATTCTCCGACAAAAAGAATATTTTGTAACCACTTGCTTATTTTGTAAAATTTTCACATTTCACCCATAACCAAAGCATTATATCAAATTAACCCTTATTAATTTAGAATAATGAATAAAGAAAAATTCAATTTTATTTATAATAAGTTGGGGTCTTATACTAAAGATAATTACATTATCAATAGACTTCATCAGTAATAAATCAGAGATTTAGAACATATGGTAGATGATAAAATTTTCAACTACAGTTGCAGCGGAACGAGCAATCCATTAGAAGAGTCAAATAGACTATAAAGTCTATTATCTTCTCAATGTTAAAAGTCCACCAACAATGTTTTATCCCTGTAACATCAATCAATAATTCATGTCCACAATCACATGTATAACTCATAATCGTAATTGTTGTTCTAAATTCCTTTTTCTCATCCAGGACAGATAATTTTCATCACTTGAAACATCAAAGATCATTGTTATACCAAATCATATTTCATGTTCATAAGTATACTAATAAATTCATCTTTGCACTACGGGCCAAAGATATTCATCAACAGACCATCTTTGCACTACTTGCCAAAGATATTCATCAGAAATCATTCATCTTTGCACTACGGCCCAAAGATATTCATCAATAAGTCATATTTCCCAAAGATATTCATATCTCAAAGAAATATATAATCATTTCAGAATTTATATAAAAAATAATTATAACCATGTTGATCAATTCACCTTTGCACTTAAGCTAAAGATATTCAATTATAAATTCAATAGTCATGATCATACCAGTCACAATTCAACTTTTCAGTACTGGCCAAAGAGAACCCTAGTCATGATTATATCAATAATCTACCCATCTTTGCACTCCAGTGAAAGAGAATTTCAATATCAAGGTTATAAAAATGTTATATATGATAATAAAATCAATATAATCAATATATAGTTTTAATCTCCAGAGTAATATTCATAAATCAACTATAATTTGGTTAGAAAAAGAAACCAATTTTGTAGTGAATAGTACCCATGAATAGTAACTCGTGAATAGTAACTTATGAATATAAAATCATTGTGAATAGTAACCCATCGTGAATAGTAACTCGTGAATAGTAAATCTTAAATAGTAACTCGTGAATAGTAACTCATGAATAGTAACCCCGACATGAAAAAATTCCAAATTTGATAAAACGTTCAAACCAATATTTCGGCATAATGATATTGAAGAAATAATATCATTTATGAAGAAAATAATCTCCCTTACTATCCCTTACAATCCCGTACCTCAAAAGAGCAGTACTTCTAACTGGAATAACGCTGAACGAACTTGCACCGTATAGCAACACTCAAGATATCAAAATACTCACACGAATACACTCGATAATATAGAGAGAGAAATAGAGACAAAACTTCAGTTTCTGGTGTGATTTTCAATTCTAACCTAAGCACCTATTTATAGTAAATTGCTTAGAACACCAAAGTAGAAAATTTAATATAATATTAATATTTTTATAAAAATCATACGCACACTTTGACAATCCAACTTCAGCACATTTACCACACAATTGGGGCCCATCAACTCACTAAAAACGTTTTAGTGATTTAAAATATTTTAAACTTACAAAAATTAATTATTCCGGAACTTCGGAACTTCAATAATTCATTATAAATAGCCCTTTTATCAAAAAATTTGAATCTCGCGAATTGTAATAGGAAATTCAATTCTCTACAACTTTGCAGAAGAGAGTTTTTCCAAATTCCAAACAGAAATTGACCGAAATCCATATACGGACAATTTTACAAGCTATAATCAAATTCCAGTCAAGAAATGGGGTCCGCCGACACACAAAACATGTGTTAATCATTTAATGCAACAAAAATACTCTTCTTCCTCATATACACATATATCCCACATTCATTGTAAAAATATCATCATTATTATATTATAATAATATAATAAAATATATTTTATCAGAAAAGATGAAATATCAATTTTCAACAATTGTCACTTTAAAAATTTTCTCCATCTATATCCACATAAAATGAATATTTTCCTCATCATATAGATCAATAATTAATTATTCACAAATAATATTATAGAATCACAATACTGACAACCAGGCAGTTCCCAAGTTATAACATACCTTGGATTGTTGTGGACAGTTTGGGCTGATATGTCCCTCCTTCCCGCATTTGTAACATCTAACTGGCGGTCGTTCTCCTCCCCTAGAATTTGTTGTTGGTGCTGCTGCTGATGTCTTCCCGTCGTTGTTGAATCTCCTCTTTCTGAAATTTCCACTTGACTCACCTGTCCTATTATCATGTCCACGATTACCACCTGAGTGGTTACCGCCTTTGTCCATATTCTTTCCTCCTCGCTGGTTATCATCGTTCTGATGATTGCTGTCACCGATATGACCCTGGTTGTGGTCCCTCGGTTGAGTATACTCACTATCTCGCTCTAATAACTGAGCCCTGTTTACAATATCTGAATATAGAAAAAATTTATGAGATATAAGGTATTGACGAATCTCGGGTTTTAGACCTCTCAAAAACATCCGCGTCATACGTTCCTCATTCTCCACCAAATGAGGTGCAAACCTGGATAACTCTGCGAACTTCACCTCGTACTGGGACACCGTCATGTTGTTCTATTCAAGTCTAATAAACTCTATCTCTTTCATATGATGAATACTTTCAGGAAAGTACTTGTCATTGAAAAGTTTCTGAAATCTTTCCCAAGACATGTTGAGTGCGGCTGGTTGGGTACGCTTCACAGATTCCCACCAGTAATCTTCTTCACCACGAAACATAAAGGTGGAGAATGGAACTTTCTGTTCCTCTGTGCACCCCAAGACATTGAATATCTTGGTAATTTGCTTGACCCACGTTTCTGCCTTGATCGAATCCGGCTTTCCATGGAAATCTGGTGGTCCCAACTCCTTGAACTTCTTAGCTGTGACAAACCGTGCGTTGTCATCATTTCCACCCGTATTTTGCACAGTAGTCTCCCTCGTTTGATTTTGCATGAACTGCAAAAAGTTCCAAAACATTCCATCATTCATCGTTTGCTCGGTAACGTTGTTTACAGGAGGAGTATTGCCTTCCTGTTGCACGTTCTCCTGGTTTGTGACTAAAGGTTGTTCCACCGTCTCATAAACTCCATTGTTAACGTTCTCAGCAGCCATTCTTAAATACTGTCATAAAATAAGGGTTAATTAAACAAATTAACATATCACATAATTTCCCTATATTATGACCGACCAACAAATAAGCTTAGGTAGGACACACTAGCGAAGGATTTACTCATCTCTCCCCTCCTAGTTCTATTCCCCGATATCCACCAGAGACCATATCCCTAAGCTCTGATACCAACTGTGACGCCCCCAAAATAGGTATACAGCACCCATTCTGAGTCGCCAAACACATGGTACATAAAGCAAACTACAACTTCAATAATACAAATGTCGTGTGAAATACGACAATACCTATTGTGAGTTTAAATACAAATATATTCTTCTAGACAATATCCACACACAAATAAGTCCTCAGTACAATTATTCAAACACTATTTTATAGAAATAGTAAGGACTGCTACAACATCTTCCTAGAACCATCACTCCATACCCCGACTCGATCCTGCTATGTTCTCAACTCCTGAGAAGAAAAATGGAACAAAAAGGAAAGGGTGAGATCAACTAGCCTAGTAAAGAATATTATGACTAAGATAATATACAACAAATTATCGTTAGTCTTCAACAGGGAAAAATCTGATAAAATATAATAGACAACAAGTTTTAGATCAACAAATGCAGCGGAAACAGCAATCCATTAGAAGAGTCATGTAGAGAATGAATTCTACAGTCTTCTAAGATTTAAAAGTCCATCATCAATATTTCATCCCTGTAACAACAATCAATATACATCTTTAATCATCTTTGCACTACAGGCCAAAGATATTCATTTATATCACCAGTTGGTCATGTTCATCTCAACACATGTTCATCTTTGCACTGCGGGCCAAAGAGATTCATCATTTTAATCATTTATCTTTCTGCTACAGGCCAAAGATATTCATCAAGTATCACCATTAAGGACTGAGGATGATGAAAAACATTTTTAAGAACGAATCCAGTGAGATAGAAGGACAAATATTAGGGATTCGTACAACAGTTTGTCCAAGATCAATAATACTTCATAACAACTAATTTTGAAGTAGAACTCAAAAATAACGATCAAAACATGGATACAATCAAAGATAGTAGCCAAAATAGATATTTTGGACAAAAAGAAGAAATTTCATTTTTCGATGAACAGTGCCGTATTCGTGAATAGTGCCGTATACGTGAATTGTAACTCTGACACCAAAAGATAGAAATTTCACAAAAACATCATCACGCTTCGTGAATAGTACTCGTGAATAGTAACTCATGAATAGTAACTCATGAATAGTAACTCAAGAATAGTAACTCATGAATAGTAACTCCGACATGAAAAAGTTCCAAATTGATAAAAAAATTCAGAACAATATTTCAGCATAATGATATTGAAGAAGATAATATCATTTAAGAAGAAACAACATCCCTTACCTCAAAATAACCGTACTTCTGACTGAATTTCGGTATAGTGCTGACAGAAACTCGCACCGTATAGCAACACTCAAAGTATACTCACAAGAATATGCTCGATAATATAGAGAGAGAAAGAGAGAAAACTTTGTTTCTGGTGTGATTTTGAATTCTAACCTAAGCACCCTATTTATAAGAAAATGCTTAGAACACCAAAGGAAACTAAATAATAAAATATTAATATATATATTATAAATTCCTTAGCCCACCTTTGAAGACCTGAAATCAGCCACCTTGCACATGTTTAATGTAGCCCACTAAGCAAGAAAACGTTTTTCTTCAAAATAATATTTAAAACTTCCAAAAATCAATTATTTTGGAACTATAGAACTTCAATAATTCACAATAAATAGCCCCTTTGTCAAAAAAAATCAAAACTAGCGTATTTTCATAGGAAATTCCATTATCTACAACTTTGCAGAAGGAAGTTTTTCCAAATTTCAAACAGAAATTGACCGAAATCCACAAACGGGAGATTTTACAGGCTATAATCAATTTTCAGTCAAGAATTGTGTCCATCGACACACAAAACATGTGTTAAACATTTAATGCCACAAAAATACTCTTCCTCCTCATATACTCATATATCCCACATTCATTGTAAAAATATCACCGTTAATATATTATTAAAATATTATATTTAAATAAATTATTTTATCAGAAAAAGATAAAATATTAATTTTCAACAATTGTCACATTAAAAATTTTCTCCATCTATATCCACAAAAAATGAATATTTTCTTTATCATAATAATCAATAATTAATTATTTAAAAATAATATTACAGAATCACAGTACTGACAACTAGGCCGTTCCCAGGATAGATGGGGCTTTTCAATAAGGATTTCTCTTTACTGGCGCGCAATTAGGTGACCAAACCTCTCCTTAGACAGAACTTTCTAGATATTGCCAATAATGTTATCTGATAATATTATTTAAATAATATAAATTATTGATCTGATAATGGAAAATATTGTGCAGTGACAATTATTGAAACAATAATAATATAAATATCAACGCAACAATTATTGAATCAGTAAAATAAAATAATGAACAGTAATTACTGTAACAATTATTGAGTAGTGCCTTCTTACGTAGGAATCAATAATTCAACAATACTGTGCAATACCACGTGCTACTGTGTAGCCACGCATATTACTATATTTTAACCACCAGGTAACCCAACAGTGTTAACGGTAATAATTTAAGTCGTTATTTATAAAACTTAATCTTTGTCGTTTTCTTTCATCCAATTATTTTTCATTATGGGCCCACAAATGACTGCGTCGTCGTACGGAGATTCCCGACAAAAAGAATATTCCACAACCAAACGAATATTCCCCGACAATAATGAATATTTTATAACCACTTGCTTATTTTGTAAACTTTGCACATTTTACCCATAACCAAAGTATTATATCAAATTAATACCTTATTATTCACAAATATAATTAGAGGAAATTCGATTTTATTTATAATAAGTTGGGGTCTTACAGATACAATCAAAGATAGTAACCAAAATAGATATTTTGGACAAAAAGAAGAAATTTCATTTTTCGATGAATAGTGCCGTATTCGTGAATAGTACCGTATACGTAAATAGTTTCGTACACGTGAATACTAACTCCGACACCAAAAGATAGAAATTTCACAAAAACATCATCACGCTTCGTGAATAGTACTCGTGAATAGTAACTCATGAATAGTAACTCTGACATGAAAAAGTTCCAAATTGATTAAAAGTTCAGAACAATATTTCGGCATAATGATATTGAAGAAGATAATATCATTTAAGAAGAAACAACATCCCTTACCTCAAAATAACCCTATTTCTGACTGAATTTCGGGTATAGTACTGATAGAAACTCGCACCGTATAGCAACACTCAAAGTATACTCACAAGAATACGCTCGATAATATAGAGAGAGAAAGAGAGAAAACTTTGTTTCTAGTGTTATTTTCATTTCTAACTTAGCCCTCTATTTAAAGAAAAATGCTTGAACGCCAAATGAGACTAAATTAATAAAATATTAATATAATTATATAATTTTCCTTAGCCCACCATTTTGACCAAAGAAATCAGCCACAACACATGTTTCATGCAGCCCACCAAGTAAGAAAATGTTTTTATTGAAAATAATAATTAAAACTTCTAAAAATTAATTATTTTGGAACTCCGGAACTTCAATAATTCACAATAAATAGCCCTTTTATTAGAAAATTCAAATCTCCCAAATTTTTATAGGAATTTCAATTCTCTACAACTTTACAGAAGAAAATTTTTCCAAATTCCAAACAGAAATAATCTGAAATCCACAAACAGGCGATTTTACAGTCTATAATCAATTTTCGGTCAAGAATTGTGTCCACCGACACACAAAATATGTGTTAAACATTTTATGCAACAAAAATACTCTTCATCCTCATATACTCATATATCCCACATTCATTTTAAAAATATCACCGTTAATATATTATTAAAATAATATATTTAAATGAATTATTTTATCAGAAAAAGATAAAATATTAATTTTCAACAATTGTCAAAATTTTCTCCATCTATATCCACATAAAATGATTATTTTCTTTATCATAATAATCAATAATTAATTATTTAAAAATAATATTATAGAATCACAATTATAACAAACAGGCCGTTCCCAGGAAAGAGGGGGCTTTCATAAGGATTTCTCCTTACTGGCGCGCAATTAGGTGACCAAACCTCTTATTAGACAGAACTTTTTAGACATTCCCAATAATGTTATCTGATAATATTATTCAAATAATATGAATTATTGATCTCATAATGGAAAATACTGTGCAGTGACAATTATTGAAACAATAATAATATGAATATCAACGCAGTAATTATTGAATCAATAAAATAAAATAATGAACAGTAATTACTGTAACAATTATTGAGTAGTGCCTTCTTACGTAAGAATCAATAATTGGTGCAATACCGTGTGCTACTATGCAACAACGCGTATTACTTTGTTTTAACCACCAGGTATTCCAACAGTGTTAACGGTAACAATTTACACCGTTATTTATAAAACTCAATCTTTGTCTTTTTCTTTCATCCAACCGTTTTCTGTTATGGGGCCCACAAATGACTGCGCCGTCGTACGGAGATTCCCGACAATAAGAATATTCTACGACCAAATGAATATTTCCCGACAAAAAGAATATTTTGTAACCACTTGTTTATTTTGTAATATTTTCACTTTTCACCCATAACCAAAGCATTATATCAAATTAACCCTTATTAATTTAGAATAATGAATAAAGGAAAATTCAATTTTATTTATAATAAGTTGGGGTCTTATACTAAAGATAATTACATTATCAATAGACTTCATCAGTAAAAAATCAGAGATTTAGAACATATGGTAGATGATAAAATTTTCAACCATAGTTGCAGTGGAATGAGCAATCCATTAGAAGAGTCAAATAGACTATAAAGTCTATTATCTTCTCCATGTTAAAAGTCCTCCAAAAATCTTTTATCCCTGTAACATCAATCAACAATTCATGTCCACAATCACATGTATAACTCATAATTGTAATTGTTGTTCAAAATTCCTTTTCTCATCCAGGACAAAGATAATTTTCAACACCTGAAACATCAAAAATCATGGTTATACCAAATCACAGTTCATGTTCATAAGTATACTAATAAATTCATCTTTGCACTACGGGCCAAAGATATTCATCAACAGACCATCTTTGCACTACTTGCCAAAGATATTCATCAGAAATCATTCATCTTTGCACTACGGCCCAAAGATATTCATCAATAAGTCATCTTTGCCAAAGATATTCATATCTCAAAGAAATATATAATCATTTCAGAGTTTATATAAACAATAATTATAACCATGTTGATCAATTCACCTTTGCACTTAAGCTAAAGATATTCAATTATAAATTCAATAGTCATGATCATACCAGTCACAATTCAACTTTTCAGTACTGGCCAAAGAGAACCCTAGTCATGATTATATCAATAATCTACCCATCTTTGCACTCCAGTGAAAGAGAATTTCAATATAAAGGTTATAAAAATGTTATATATGATAATAAAATCAATATAATCAATACATAGTTTTAATTTCCAGAGTAATATTCATAAATCAACTATAATTTGGTTAGAAAAAGAAACCAATTTTGTAGTGAATAGTACCCGTGAATAGTAACTCGTGAATAGTAACTCATGAATAGTAACCCCGACATGAAAAAATTCCAAATTTGATAAAACGTTCAAACCAATTTTTCGGCATAATGATATTGAAAAAATAATATCATTTATGAATAAAATAATCTCCCTTATTATCCCTTACAATCTCGTACCTCAAAAGATCAGTACTTCTAACTGGAATAACGCTGACCGAACTTGCACCGTATAGCAACACTCAAGATATCAAAATACTCACAAGAATACACTCGATAATATAGAGAGAGAAATAGAGAGAAACTTCAGTTTCTGGTGTGATTTTCAATTCTAACCTAAGCACCTATTTATAAGAAATTGCTTAGAACATCAAAGTAGAAAATTTAATATAATATTAATATTTTTATAAAAATCATACGCACACTTTGACAATCCAACTTTAGCATATTTACCACAAAATTGGGGCCCATCAACTCACCAAAAATGTTTTAGTGATTTAAAATATTTTAAACTTACAAAAATTAATTATTCTGGAACTGCGAAACTTCAATAATTCATAATAAATAGCCCTTTTATCAGAAAATTCAAATCTCGCGACTTTTAATAGGAAATTCAATCCTCTACAACTTTGCAGAAGAAAGTTTTTCCAAATTCCAAACAGAAATTGACTGAAATCCATATACGGATGATTTTACAAGCTATAATCAAATTTCAGTCAAGAAATGGGGTCCACCGACACACAAAACATGTGTTAATCATTTAATGCAACAAAAATACTCTTCCTCCTCATATACACATATATCCCGCATTCATTGTAAAAATATCATCATTATTATATTATAATAATATAATAAAATATTATTTTATCAGAAAAAATGAAATATCAATTTTCAACAATTGTCACTTTAAAAATTTTCTCCATCTATATCCACATAAAATGAATATTTTCCTCATCATATAAATCAATAATTAACTATTCACAAATAATATTATAGAATCACAATACTGACAACCAGGTAGTTCCCAAGAAAGAGGGGGCTTTCCAATAAGAATTTCTCCTTACTGGCGCACAATTAGGTGACAAAACCTTTCCTTAGACAGAACTTTCTAGACATTGCCAATAATGTTTTCTAATAATATTATTCAGATAATATGAATTATTGTTTCGATAATGGAAAATAATGTGTAGTGACAATTATTGAAACAACAGTAATATAAAATATCAACACAGTAATTATTGAATCAATAAAATATTGAACAGTAATTACTGTAACAATTATTGAGTAGTGTCTTCTTATGTAAGAATCAATAATTGGTGCAATACCGTGTGCTACTATGCAACAACGCGTATTACTATATTTTAACCACCGGGTATTCCAACAGTGTTAACGGTAATAACTACGCCGTTATTTATAAAAAAACTCATTTTTGTCATTTTCTTCATCCGACAGTTATTCTATTATGGGGCCCACAAATGGCTGCGCCGTCGTACTAATATTCCCCGACAGAAAGAATATTCCACGACCAAACGAATATTCTCCGACAACAATGAATATTTTATAACCACTTGCGTATTTTGAAAAAAATTCATATATCACCCTTAACTTTAACTTTTTATCAATTTAACCATTTACTGAATAGTAATTATAAAAAAAATTGAATACTTTTATTTCAAAAAATTCGGGGTCTTACAATCTTCACTCCTTATGAAATTTCGTCCTCGAAATTTACGTACCTAGTATTTCAAAGAGTTGAGAATACCTTGCTTTCATTTCAGATTCCATCTTTCCTATCATCATGATTTCTCCATTGCTCATCTCCTGTATTTTAGATATCATTCTAGAATACAGCTTCAAAAACAAAGGTTAATTTAACAAATTAACATATCACATAATATCCCGATATTATGACTGACCAACAAATAAGCTTAGGTAGGACACACTAGCGAATGATTTACTTGTCTCCCCCTCCTAGTTCTATTTCTCGATCTCCGCTAGAGATCATATCTTTAAGCTCTAATACCAACTGTGACAAATGTCCCATCAATGGACAGCACCTCACGTTGGTACCTATCAGTTTGCCACCGCAGAACGACGTCCCCTACAGAGAGTCTGGCTTCGGTGCATCCCCCATCTACAGGAAGTCACCAGCGAGAGGCTCGGGGCTCTTTACTTATAGCTCTAATACCAACTGTAATGACCCCAAAATAGGTCCATTCCATCCAACACATTCTGAGTCGCCAAATACATGGTACAGGAAACAACTACAACTTTATTACAACAATTATCGTACAAAATACAACAACACATATGTTGTGAGTTTTGATACTAAAATATACCAACTGTGACTCTGGACACCAACTTGGATAGCACGTCACCATGACACATTACATAAAGGTACAATAAAAAATTGTTTTAGAAATTAAAACCTTTGGGAAGTGCTCAAGGAAACCTTCGTACATGGGAGGCCATGCGTCTAGGTTATTATAGATATCATATGCCCACAGAATTATCCTTGGTTGACCCTATAGACCCCAATGAAAAATGAGAATATTAATATCATATTCGTCCCAATGGTGAGTCTTCTTTTGCCATATTATTATCTCCACTGTCTCTAATTGGGAATTAAACTCCAAACAAACACCAAGATTATATAGGTAGTGCTTGTAAATATACTCAGCAAGTGAATGAGCACAATCCTGTCTTATGATGACATGAGATTGTATGTTATTAGACATCTTGTATGATAGTGGCAAAACACCCTTCCAAAAGTTAAATTCACCTCACCCTTAACATCTATAGACCACCGTTCTATTCCCCTGTTATTCCCCGCTTGTCCCAGCTACACTCGTATTACCTGAAAGGAATTGTGAAGCAAAAAGGGTGAGCACAACTAGCCCAGTAAAGAATATCATGACTAAAGATAATTACATTATCAATAGACTTCATCAGTAATAAATCAGAGATTTAGAACATATGGTAGATGATAAAATTTTCAACCATAGTTGAAGCGGAACGAGTAATCCATTAGAAGAGTCAAATAGACTATAAATTCTATTATCTTCTCCATGTTAAAAGTCCACCAACAATGTTTTATTCCTGTAACATCAATCAACAATTCGTGTCCACAATCACATGTATAACTCATAATCGTAATTGTTGTTCTAAATTTTTTTTTCTCATCCAGGACAAAGTTAATTTTCATCACCTGAAACATCAAAGATCATGGTTATACCAAATCACAGTTCATGTTCATAATCATACTAATAAATTCATCTTTGCACTACAGGCCAAAGATATTCATCAACAGACCATCTTTGCACTACATGCCAAAGATATTCATCAGAAATCATTCATCTTTGCACTACGGCCCAAAGATATTCATCAATAAGTCATCTTTGCCAAAGATATTCATATCTCAAAGAAATATATAATCATTTCAGAATTTATATAAACAATAATTATAACCATGTTGATCAATTCACCTTTGCACTTAAGCTAAAGATATTCAGTTATAAATTCAATGGTCATGATCATACCAGTCAAAATTCAACTTTTCAGTACTGGCCATAGAGAACCCTAGTCATGATCATACCAATAATCTACCCATCTTTGCACTCCAGTGAAACAGAATTTCAACATCAAGGTTATAAAAATGTTATATATGATAATAAAATCAATATAATCAATACATAGTTTTAATCTCCAGAGTAATATTCATAAATCAACTATAATTTGGTTAGAAAAAGAAACCAATTTTGTAGTGAATAGTACCTGTGAATAGTAACTCGTGAATAGTAACTTATGAATAGAAAATCGTCATGAATAGTAACTCGTAAATAGTATCTCATGAATAGTAACACGTCGTGAATAGTAAATCTTAAATAGTAACTCGTGAATAGTAACTCATGAATAGTAACCCCGACATGAAAAAGTTCCAAATTTGATAAAAAGTTTAAAACAATATTTCAGCATAATGATATTGAAGAAATAATATCATTTATGAAGAAAATAATCTCCCTTACTATCCCTTACAATCCCATACCTCAAAAGAGCAGTACTTCTGACTGGAATAACGTTCAACAAACTTGCACCGTATAGCAATACTCAAGATATCAAAATACTCACAAGAATACACTCAATAATATAGAGAGAGAAATAGAGAGAAAACTTCAGTTTCTGGTATGATTTTCAATTCTAACCTAAGCACCTATTTATAGGAAATTGCTTAGAACACCAACGCAGAAAATTTAATATAATATTAATATTTTTATAAAAATCATACGCACACTTTGACAATCCAACTTCATCACATTTACCACACAATTGGGGCACATCAACTCACCAAAAATGTTTTAGTGATTTAAAATATTTTAAACTTACAAAAATTAATTATTCTGAAACTTCGGAACTTCAATAATTCATTATAAATAGCCCTTTTATAAGAAAATTCAAATCTCACAAATTTTTATAGGAAATTCAATTCTTTACAACTTTGCAGAAGAAAGTTATTCCAAATTCCAAATAGAAATTAACCAAAATCCACATACGAACGATTTTACAGGCTATAATCAAATTTCGGTTAAGAAATGGGGTCCACCGACACACAAAACATGTGTTAATCATTTAATGCAACAAAAATACTCTTCCTCCACATATACTCATATATCCCACATTCATTGTAAAAATATCATCATTATTATATTATAATAATATAATAAAATATTATTTTATTAGAAAATATGAAATATCAATTTTCAACAATTGTCACTTTAAAAATTTTCTCCATCTATATCCACATAAAATGAATATTTTCCTCATCATATAAATCAATAATTAGTTTTTCACAAATAATATTACAGAATCACAATACTGACAACCAGGTAGTTCCCAAGAAAGAGGGGGCTTTCCAATAAGAATTTATCTTTACTGGCGCGCAATTAGGTGACCAAACCTCTCCTTAGAGAGAACTTTCTAGACATTGCCAATAATATTTTCTAATAATATTATTCAGATAATATGAATTATTGCTTCGATAATGGAAAATACTGTGTAGTGATAATTATTGAAACAACAGTAATATAAAATATCAACGCAACAATTATTGAATCAATAAAATATTGAACAGTAATTACTGTAACAATTATTGAGTAGTGCCTTCTTACGTAAGAATCAATAATTGGTGCAATACCATGTGCTACTGTGCAACAACGCGTATTACTGTATTTTAACTGTTGGGTATTCCAGCAGTGTTAACGGTATTAACTACGCCGTTATTTATAAAAAAACTCCTTTTTTGTCGTTTTCTTCATCCGACAGTTATTCTGTTATGGGGCCCACAAATGGCTGCGCCGTCGTACGAATATTCCCCGACAGAAAGAATATTCCACGACCAAATAAATATTTCCCGACAACAATGAATATTTTATAACCACTTGCGTATTTAAAAAAAAAAATCATATATCACCCTTAACTTTAACTTTTTATCAATTTAATCATTTACTGAATAGTAATTATATAAAAAATTGAATACTTTTATTTATTAAAATTCGGGGTCTTACAGAGCATATACAACATGACAAGCTATTGATCTAAAACATAAAAAAGCAAACATCATGAACAAGGAAAGATCTAGAACCACTGACATTCGTTGTCAAACATAAAATGTTGAACTTTCCCTGAATTTTAAAAACTTCAAATCCGAGCACTTTAATGTTATGGATCTGGGATCTAACAACCCAGATCACAAAATAACATCTTATTACACAACATTAAACAACAATCAACAAGATCTAACATCGGATCATAAGATTTTTAAATTCTAGGGTTTATACCTTTATGCTTTGATTTCTTGAATTTGAGCCTTAGAAGTGTTATGGTTATTGGTGGGGCTTGAATTCTGACTGATATAGCACTAAAATTTCGTGGGACTTAGAGAGAGAGAGAGAGGCTAAAAGATGAGAGTTGTGTAATATTAGGTTACCAAATGATTTTTTTCTCTCTCCAATCTATATATACAAGTGTATGCTATATGTATTGGTTGATCTAGACACTACAAGAAAATGCTCTAAAAGCGACCAAATATATCAGCGACCGCATTTGTAGTCGCAGATAGGATTTGTAGCGACCGACATTAACAATCACACTAGAATTTGGTCTCTAGATTATGTTAGCGACTGAACGCGTGCGTTATTCAGTCGCAGGTTCAATTTTACACCCCAAAAAATAGGCTGGAAATGTTGACGCGCTTCTTGTTTGCGACCACTAACTATCAGCGACCGCATTTGGTCGCTGATAATTCCACATCATTTAAAATCAGCGACCGCATGTGGTCAGAACAGAAGAAAAAAAAGAGGGAGAAAAGAAGAGGGAGAAGAGGGGAAAATCGTCATCGCCACCATAACCACCACCACAGCCGCCGCCGCCACCATCACCACCACCACAAGATTAAGATGGAGGGAGGGAGAAACTGAACGCTGCCGCTCGCTGCCGCTTGCCGCCACTGTCCACTGCCATCGCCGCCGCCACAGGTAACCCTAATTCTCTTTATTTTTGAATTGGATATAGACTTGAGACTCTTGTATCGTTATGCAGTCACCAATTCAGCCCTTGCGGTTGTTTGTGCCTACAAATTATCCAAATTTTTTCCCAATACTCTTGGACAAGTTTCCAGTTGAAGTCAGGTTAGGAAGACATTCATATATTCTAATTAATTTTTAAACATTGTATTGTATATTCGTTTTAACATTTTCTTTATTGTGAATCTATTCTTATTTTGTTTTACTGGAATTTTTTTTCATTTTAACATATCTTCAGCTTAAATCTTGCCAAAATGTATTGTTAACAAGTGCTGCAAGTTTTGTTGGGTCAAACATGTCTAGTACTAATCTAGTTTTGAAGAAAAAATGTTTGTCAAGAATGTATGTTATAACAGTCGTGTCAAATTTGTTTTTATGCTTTTCACTTTAGAGGTGATGTGAATGGTTATACTAACTTTTTCCTTTGCCTTTTTTTGTAACCTAAAAATTAGTTAACCAACCAAATAGATATTTTGTTTTGAAAATAAATTGCCGTCCCCCGTGGGATTTTGTGTGTAATGACTGATAATTGGTTACAACAATTTGGTTGTGACAGTAAGGAGTACAAAGATATTTCAATAAAGGTAAGGTCGAGGTTTAGCATCTCTCTCCAAAGCCTTTCACAACCCATGTCACTTGGGGATATAACAAGAACTATTAATCATAAAAATCCATTAAAATTCAGTTTGTTTGCAAGGATTATAATCTCAATACTATTAATATTAGAATTATAATCCCGGGATTATAATTAGAATGTCAAGAGTCTCAAGTTTAAATTTGAAAATAAACAAGACACTTAGGTTGTGTTTGTTTGCAAAGATTATAATCCTGAGATTATGATCTATGAGATTATAATTCCAAGATTATTAATCTTATGATTATAATTCCGGGATTATAATTATAATCATAAGATTATCAAGTCATTTTATAATTCCTAGACCAATAATCTCAAATCTAAATTTAAAAACAAACAAAATACCTGAGATTAATAATCATATCCAAATATAAATACTTGCAAACAAAAATGTCCGCACTTTTATAGAACTTGCCGACGATGCTTTAAATAGAAAATTTACATTCTAAAATAAGAAGAGAAAATCTGTATTTCTCTTGGTTTGTGTCTTGGATGCCTAGAAATGACCATATATACATGTCGTCGTTCATGTGGCTAGTCCATAAAATAGGGGAGACTCTGGGGAAATTTTTTTGTTGGTCGAGTAGTTGCGAACATTTATAATATTAACGAGCTCAAGTCATATGCTTACTAGCTAGTATGCTTAAGTTATATGCTTATAAGTATGGCTTAAATGTTAATCATATGGTTACCAACTCAACGAACCGTTTGTTTTACCAACTCAAACAGTACAAGTATACTACATTCCTAATCTTGTTAGGAAAAGGATAGACCACTTACAGATTGGCAAGTTGTAATTCATACTCCCGCGCGTAGTCGTGTAGAAGTAGTTGATGGGGAGATTTACCATGAGCAGATGCTTCATAGTCAAACTATAATAAATGTGGAGGATGAAAATGAAGTAATCCAGTTAGATGGTGGAGATGAACCACATGAATTAGATCCTGAGTCAATACTTGTGTCAGATGACATTGATCTTGAGGAGGAAGTGTTATTGGCTGAATCTGATACTGAATCTAAAGCAGATGATGGTTATGAATCTACAACACGTATACAGGATGATTCTGAATCAGACATTGACACTTGAACAAATGAAATGTATGTTTAGCATTACATGTTTTTTATATCATTGTCATGTTTACGTACTAAACTATTTAAATAGAACTTAGATGTAAATTGTTTTTGTTTATTGTCATTTTATATTCATATATTTACATGTTTATATCACTGTCATGTTTATTGTCATATATACATGTAATCAAATATGACTCATAATAACATCTTGAAATTTGTAATATACAAATGGCTTCTGAAGCAGCGCAGAAAAAGCGCGGCATGGGTAGGGGGCCTAATCATGTGCCTAAGGCCCCTACTAATCCGGATGATTGGATTCTTATTCAGTGATATAGACATTATTCTGGCAGAAGTGCGCAGTCCGCACCAAAGATAATTTTAACAAAGAAAGACAAAAAGCCATTTGCAATGCGGAGATCAACCATCCAGGTCAGGGAGAGGATTATATGCATGAGCATAGCCCCTGGTGGTGCACCCAGTCCATATGGGTTGAGATGTTTGCCCAATAGAGAGCTGAGAGCTGGGTGAAAATACGAAAGACTGCCTCCACCAACAGATCCTCGGGTGTACCCGATGGCAAAAAGGCTAAAGGGACATGCAAGGGCGGCAATATTTCACAGTTGCAGAATATCACTACCAGGGTACGTATTTACAAGTTTTAATATGTTTACAATCATGAATTCTAGAAAATATATCACATTTTTACTTAGTAATATTATGGTATTTTTTGTATAAAAGTCTCAGTCTCAAGGTACACCTATCCATTGGCTGGATGTGTACGTAGCCACCCGTGATGGTCTGCCTGATGCTATCCAGATAGCGGTAATAAGTTTTAACAACTTGATCTTGTTTATCAATGCTTACAGAATTTATTTTTAACTATTTAATTATTAACATGATGACATGATACTTATAAGCGTTTATTGAATGAGCAGTATCCTGAACCGACTATTAATCAAGAGCTGTGGGAGAGGGCGTCTATTGTGAAGAAGAACTACATTAAAGGTCAAGGACAACGACGACGCCCATCCTTCAGTGGCTCAGGCAGCTCTGGTACCCAGTCTTCACAGTCACCGAGTCATCCAGCTGTTCGTACTCCAGCTGACTGTGTGAGAGCTATATGTCGAGTGTGACGCCCCCAAAATTAGGTATACATCACCCATCTTGGGTCGCCAGATACATGGTACAGAATTCAAATACAACTTACTAATACAACTGTCATGTACAATATGACAAAACATAAACTGTGAGTTTGAATACAAATATTATCTACTAGAGATTATACAAACTCAAAAGAGTCCTCATTACAATTATTATCACACTATTTCACAGAATAGTGAGGACTACTAATGCTATCATTTGGACCATCACTCCTTTACCAGACTCGTCCCAGCTATATTTTCATTTCCTGAAGAGAACAGTGAAAGAAAGGGTGAGCTCAACTAGCCCAGTAAGAAATATTATGACTAAGATAATGCAGAATAAATTATCATTAGTCTCCAACAATGTTAAACTGATAAAATATAATAGACATCAAGTTTAACTGCAGCAGAACAAGCAATCCATTAAAAGAATCAAGTAGAAAAAAAATCTACTATCTCTTATGATTTAAAAGGTTTTTCATCACTGTTATCGCTGAGACTCAGCTCAATAAATAATCCACATCATTAAATCATCCCTGCACTACAGGCCAATAATATTCTTTAGTATCACAACCACGAATTATCCATGCACTACGGGCCAAAGATAATCGTGTTTTCAATAAACGTTCCTGATCATGCCATAAAATAATTCATCTTTGCTCCCTTGGCCGAAGAGAATCCATAGACATAATCATACCAAAAACTATCCATCAATGCACTACGGGCCAATGAGGACTTTTAATTTTCACATCATTTGTAACATTACGGTCATGATTATACCAAATAATCCCTGGTCATAATCATACCAAGTCTATCTATGCACTACAGGCCATATATGACTTTCAACATAATATAAACATGAGGATGATGACAATGATATAAGAATTAAATAAAACAAGTTCAGGAATTAATTTATCTAGGAACTGATAACGTCAAAATTGTCAACATGATACTGCTTTGTAGAGTAAAATTCAAGAATGCTTAGAAGAATATTTCCATAAAAAGATACTGGATGAAGCGCAAATATCAAGGATATTCCACTAATTTCATGGAGTATAGAAGTCAAAACTTTAACCAACTGAATATAATAAAGAATGGAATAACAAATGAAATCACCATGCATGCGGTACTTCGCATAGACAGGTTATTCCAACAGAATAATAATAACAAAACTAGGTCAGGTGAAATTCACACCGACAGGATGTTCCAACAAAATAAAAAATAATAGAACCAGGTCCGGCGTATAGCACAGACAGGATATTTCGATAGAATAATAAAGACGGAATAATTAGAATGGAACCAGGTCCGGCGTATAACACAGACATGATATTCCGATAGAATAATAAAGACAGAATAATAGAAGAATGTCACCAAGTATAGGGTAGCCCGCGTATACATGTTATTCCAACAAAACAATAAAGAAATGGAATAACAGAAGTTCTCTTCTTGAATACAAAAGAATAATATCCCTTACCAGAATAATATCCCTTTACCTTTCAAATAAGAGTATTCCGACTAGTAGGGTGAGGATATACTCGAAGAAAACTTGCACTACTCTCAAAGTTTTCTTAAACTCTAAAGAAATACGCTCAAGATTATAGAAGAAGAATTCTCTCTATAGTTTCTCTATCTAGAGTTTCAGTGAATTCGTAAGAAAATAATGAAGGAGTGAGTTTCTATTTATTGGAAAATGGAATGTATAGTAACTAATCCATGAACGGTCCAGATTGATTTACTTTAATTTGACGGTCCATATTTAAAAAAAAAATCTTTTAAATAAAATATAATATATTCTATTTATATAAAAAGATTTTTACTATACAAATACTACGCGGGCATTATGTAAATACTATGCATAATAAAATATAATATATTCTATTTATAGAATAACTTTAATAAAGTATTCTGTTTTATATAAAAAGATTTTACTATGTAAAACACTATGCATAATAGAATATAATATATTCTATTAATAGAATAACTTTAATAAAATATTATGTTTTATATAAAAAGATGTTTCTATTTTATTACGTTAATAATACGAATAAAACAAAACTTCTAAATCAACAATAATTGAATCAAATAATGTGAGATACTATGCAGCAACTATTGTAGCAATAATTGAACAAAACTGAGTGACTTCTCACATAAATATAAATAATCAATACCGTGTGCTACTATGCAACAACGCATATTACTGTACTTTTACTACCGAGTAGTTCAACAGTATCAACGGTAAAACTTCCGCCGTTATTTTCAATAAAATATTTTTCTCATTTTCTCAATCCGACAATAATTCCGTTGTGGGGTCCACCAATGATTGTGTCGTCGTACGAATATTTCCTGTTTAAAACAAATATTCCCCGACCAATCGAATATAATATGACAAATTGCATACTTTGCCAAATTTATAAATATTACCCACAACTATAACATTATCTCAAATTCACACCATAATATAAAAAAATTATTTCGAGAAAATTAATTCTTTATTAATAAAATCTGGGGTTTCACAATCTCCCCTCCTTATGGAATTTTGCCCTCAAAATTTACGTACGTACCTGGTATGCCGAACAGGTGAGGATGCCTTGACTTCATTTCAGATTCTAACTCTTGAGGTATAACCCTTGAGTGTTGGATACAATTATTCTTATCCAAGATTTTAACACGAGATCTCATACGTTAAATCATCTACTATCTCGTCCGATTCTAAATTAATAATGTGGTTCGGGTCATCCACATATTTATGTAACATTGATACGTTAAAAACGTTATGAACACACAATATACTTGGCGGTAAAACGAGTCTATAAGCCACAGTTCCTACTCAATCGAGGATTTCAAATGGACCAATTAAATCGAGGGTTGAGATTTCCTCTCTTCAGCAACTCTTGCTTCTAAAATAACGCCCTCTTGAACCTTCTTCTTCATATTCATCAGATTCGGGTATGTAGCTTGAGCGTCTTTAACTTTATCGATTAAGGTCGATTTTACTCGTATATTTGTTATCTTCACGTGGGTCCCTAGAGTCTTTAACTCTATCTTCATCATTTGCAAGTTATACGAAATGAGTCTTTGTGTTAACAACATCGCACTTGTAAACGCATACGATCTTCTACTCAACACGTCAGCTACCACGTTCGCTCTTCCACGATGATATTGAATAGTACGATCGTAATCTTCAATGGCTCGAGTCAACGTCTTTGGCGTATGTTACGTTCGTTTTAGTTGAAGAAATATTTTGAGGGTTTAAGAAATGGATTTTGTACTGGGGTCAATACAAAATTTGATTTCATGCTCTAGGGGTAGGCTAAGAAGTCTTCAGGAATACGTCAAGAGATTTATGAATGATAGAAATATCATTCAAAACTGTTACTCTCATCCAAGACTTGGATAGTACGTCACATTGATACCAACCGTGACTTCTATCCCTTAACCTAGATAGCACCTCACAATGATACCTATCAACTTATCATCGTCATTCACGACGTCGCCTACAGAAAGTCTGGCTTCGGTGCATTCCACACAAGAAAGTCAACAACGAAAGGATCAGGGCTCTTTATTTATGGCTTGATATGATAATGATTGACTTTAGTAGTTTGGTTTTTTGAATTCGCATAACATGTTGGTTAGGAATATGAAAGCTAACAACCTTACAAAAAGCATGATGAGTAGTTAACCAATCGATTCCTAAAATTGCATCAAAGGCAAGTATTTTCAAAGAGACAAGATCAACATGTAACGTGAAAGTGTTGATTTGAACAAGATTTATAAATAATGGAGGTAACGAAGGTTTCTCCGAACTGAGTTTAAATAGATATATCAAAGTCTAACTTCTCCGGAATTAACTTCAAACATTGAAACACAACTAGGTGAAATAAAAGAGTGAGTAGAACCGGTATCTAACACGGTATAGACTTCGCAAGAGTTTATGACTAACATACCCGTGATAATTTTATTCAGGTTCCTTGTCACAAAAAAAAATGCTCTTTCTTAAACTACCGGCTTTAGCTTGTTTGGGACATCCTTTCTCATCACTATCCTAGCTGGACTTGACTTCACCATATGACAAAATTGAGCTAGGTGACCTTCTCTTCCGCAATTAAAACACGCTTTGGATTGTTGCGTACAGTTTGGACGGATGTATCCCTCTTGTCCGCATTTGAAACATACCACCGATGGGCGTTCTTCTTCCTTTGAAACGGGTGCTGGTGCAGACGTCTTCACGTCATTGTTGAACCTTCTCTTCTTAAAATGTCCATTCTTATTATCTTGGCCATGATTACCACCGAAATGGTTACCATTCTTGGCATGATAATATCCCCCACGATGGTTATCATTGTTCTGATGACCGTTTCCACCGGTATAATTATTATCGTGTTGTTGGTCGTTGCCTTTTGGTTGTGCTAACTCATTATCGCGCTCCAATAACAGAGCCCTATTCACAACATCTGAATATAAACAAAGTTTGTGAGAAATGAGGTATTGATGTATATCGGGTTTCAAACCTCGCAAAAACTTTCGCGTCATTCGCTCCTCATTATCGACCAAATGGGATGCAAACCGGGATAACTCCGTAAACTTAGCCTCGTACTGCGACACGGTCATATTGTTTTGCTCCAGCTTGATGAATTCTACCTCCTTCATGTGACGAATACTTTCAGGAAAGTACTTGTCGTTGAATAATTCTTGGAACTTCTCCCAAGACATCTTGAGTGCGTCAGGCTGGGTACGTTTTACAGATTCCCACCAGTAATCTGCATCTTCACGCAACATAAAGGTGGCGAATGGAACCTTTTGCTCCTCTGAATATTCCAAAACATCAAATATCTTGGTAATCTGCTTTATCCATGTCTCCGCCTTAAGTGGTTCTGGCTTTCCCAAAAACTCTGGTGGTCCCAACTCCTTGAACTGCTTAGCGATGACCAACCGTGGGTTACCATTGTTTCCACCTGCATTATGGATAGGAGCTGCCTTCGCTCGTTGTTGCATGAATTGCTCTTTAAACTGCTTAGCGGTGACCGCCTGAGAGTTATCAGTATTTCTACCTGCATTTTGGACAGGAGCTGCCTTCGCCTATTGTTGCATGAATTGCATAAAGCCTCTGACCATCCCATCATTCATCATTTCATCAGTGTTATTGTTTTCATGAGGAGTATTGTCCTCTGGTTGCACATTATCCTGATTATTGATCTGTGGAGGCTCAACGGTCTCATGTGCTCCATTGATAATCTCAACATTCTCGGATGCCATTTTCAAACACTGCCACAAAACAAGGGTTATTAACATATCACATATTATCCCTATACTTTGACCGACCAATTAAATACCAAATAAACTTAGGTAGGTGATACTAGAAAAGGAATTCCCTATCTCTCCCCTCCTAGTTCTTGTCTCACATCTCAACCAGGGATCATATCTCTAAGCTTTGATACCAACTGTGACGCCTCCAAAATTAGGTATACATCACCCATCTTGGGTCGCCAGATACATGGTACAGAATTCAAAAACAACTTACTAATACAACTGTCGTGTACAATACGACAAAACATAAACTGTGAGTTTGAATACAAATATTATCTACTAGAGATTATACAAACTCAAAAGGAGTCCTCATTACAATTATTATCACACTATTTCACAGAATAGTGAGGACTACTAATGCTATCCTTTGGACCATCACTCCGTTCCCCAACTCGTCCCAGTTATATTCTCATTTCCTGAAGAGAACAATGAAAGAAAGGGTGAGCTCAACTAGCCCAGTAAGAAATATTATGACTAAGATAATGCAGAATAAATTATCATTAGTCTCCAACAATGTTAAACTGATAAAATATAAAAGACATCAAGTTTAACTGCAGCGGAACAAGCAATCCATTAAAAGAGTCAAGTAGAAAATAAAATCTGCTATCTTTTCTGATTTAAAAGGTTTTTCATCGCTGTTATCGCTGAGACTCAGCTCAATAAATAATCCACATCATTAAATCATTCCTCCACTACAGGCCAAGGATATTCTTTTGTATCACGACCACGAATTATCCATGCATTACGGGCCAAAGATAATCGTGTTTTCATCAACGGTCCTGATCATGCCATAAAAAAATTCATCTTTGCTCCCTTGGCCGAAGAGAATTCATAGCCATAATCATACCAAAAACTGTCCATCAATGCACTACGGGCCAATAAGGACTTTTAATTTTCACAAGATTTGTAATATTACGGTCATGATTATACCGAATAATCCCTGGTCATAATCATACCAAGTCCATTTATGCACTACAGGCCACAGATGACTTTCAACATAATATAAACATGAGGATGATGACAATGATATAAGAATTCAATAAAACAAGTTCATGAATTAATTTATCTAGGAACTGATAACGTCAAAATTGTCAACATGATACTGCTTTGTAGAGTAAAATTCGAAAATGCTCAGAAGAATATTTTTATGAAAAGATACTGGATGAAGCGCAAATATCAAGGATATTCCACTAATTTCATGGAGTATAGAAGTCAAAACTTTAACCAACTGAGTATAATAAAGAATGAAATAACAAAAGAAATCACCATGCATGTGGTACTTCGCATAGACAGGTTATTCTAACAGAATAATAATAACGGAACCAGGTCAGGTGAAATTCACACTGACAGGTTGTTCCAATAGAATAATAAATGCTGAATAATAAATGATGGAACCAGGTTCGGCGTATCGCACAGACAGGATATTCTGACAGAATAATAAAGACGAAATATTAAAAATGGAACTAGGTCCGGCGTATAGCACAAACAGGATATTCCGATAGAATAATAAAGACAGAATAATAGAATAATGTCACCAAGTATAGGGTAGCCCGGGTATACAGGTTATTCCAACAGAACAATAAAGAAATGGAATAACAGAAGTTCTCTTCTTGAATACAAAAGAATAATATCCCTTCCCATAATAATATCCCTTTACCTTTCAAATAAGAGTATTCCGACTAGTAGGGCGAGGATATACTCGAAGAAAACTTGCACTACTCTCAAAGTTCTCTTAAACTCTAAAGAAATACGCTCAAGATTATAGAAGAAGAATTCTCTCTATAGTTTCTCTCTCTAGAGTTTCAGTGAATTCGTAAGAAAATATTGAAGGAATGAGCTTCTATTTATAGGAAAATGGAATGCATAGTAACTAATCCATGAACGGTCCAGATTGATTTACTTTAATCTGACGGTCAATATTTAAAGAAAAATCTTTTAAATAAAATATAATATATTCTATTTATATAAAAGGATTTTTACTATGCAAACACTATGCGGGCACTATGCAAACACTATGCATAATAAAATATAATATATTCTATTTATAGAATAATTTTAATAAAGAATTCTGTTTTATATAAAAATATGTTTCTATTTTATTACGTTAATAATAGAAATAAAACAAAACTTCTAAATCAATAATAATTCAATCAAATAATGTGAGATACTATGCAGCAACTATCGTAGCAATAATTGAACAAAACTGAGTGACTTCTCACATAAATATCAATAATCAATACCGTGTGCTACTATGCAATAACGCGTATTAATATACTTTTACTACCGAGTAGTTCAACAGTATCAACGGTAAAACTTTAGCCGTTATTTTCAATAAAATATTTTTGTCATTTTCTCAATCCGACAATAATTTCGTTATGGGGTCCACCAATGATTGTGTCGTCGTACGAATATTTCCTATTTAAAATGAATATTCCCCGACCAATCGAATATAATATGACAACTTGAATACTTTGCAAAATTTATAAATATTACCCACAACTATAACATTATCTCAAATTCATACCATAATATAAAAAAAATATTTTGAGAAAATTAATTCTTTATTCATAAAATTTGGGGTTTCACATCGAGATCGAAATCTTTTGAAGATAATGGGCGGGCATCTGGGGGCTCTTGATCCTGAGGAGTTAGCTGAAGTAGTAGCGACAGCAGTAGCAGGACAACATGGGGATGGTGACGAGGTATAAATTCAATTTGTTGTATATATTGTCGTAATATATATCAGTATCAACATAGTTACTATATTTGTAACTTGTTTTATTATTTTGTTAATTATAGGGGTGATCAAGGAGGCGATGATGCTTGACGTACCTTCTTTAGATCAGTTTTGTAGTTATAGTATAAGCTTGTACTTGTATATTAATTCTTTGGATGTCTGTTTGTTACTTAAACATTAGATTTGTGGTTATTTATTCAATTCATAGCGGTTTTTAAACATTAGATTTGTGGTTGTTTATATACTAGCTAGTTTGGTGGACGATGGATGTTTATATTGTTGTGTATGTGTGTTGGGATATAGCAGGTACAAAATAGGTACAGTTTTTTGGGAATTATTCAAAACAGTAAAAAGCTATTTTTTAGTTTTTTTAGAATCAGCGACCGCATGCGGTCGCTGATATCTATTAGCAACTGCTAGCATTTGAGGATATCAGCGACCGACTTCGATCGCTGATAGCTGTCGCAGACACGTGGACCATGTCAGCCTTTGGCTCTGAGACATGCTGACTCAGCTTAGCGACCGAAATGACGAATTCAGTCGATATACGCGATCACAGATTTATCGGTCGCTACAAGTGGTCACTGATGTTCATCCCATCGACCAGATTTTATACGACGACTATCAGCGACTGCACTCGGTTGCTAATAGCTATCTGCGACCACATACGGTCGCTGATACACGGTCGTTGATAGACTCTTTTCTTGTAGTGAGAGCTGGTGTGCTGGAAGTTTTAAGTCAATGGAGTAGTTAGATTAGCTCAACAACTAAAGTATTGTCCAAAAATACAAGTTATCTATCAATTATGCAAGAGGCATAAAATTGTCTTTTGGCTTGAGAATTTAAGGTCAAACTTGTAACTTGTCAATCCTTTAGGGTTTAACCCTAAGGTTTAGTACAAATTGTAGGATTTCAAAACTAGGGTTTGTCCCTCTTCATCCGAGCTCTCTCTCTCTCTCTCTCAAGTATAGGATTTTCAAAATCTCAAAATAATGAAATTAAGCTTTCTATTTATAGAATTTCCAAAGCTAGGGCAATTTGGTCATTTCGCCCCCTTAACCTCCTTACTATTCCTATGCTTAGCCACCAAGTTTACTTGGCCACCACCCTTACTTGGTGGCCAAGTGGTTGGCCCACATGCCCATGGGTCACCCCATGGGTTGCCCCATTGGTTCTTACCCATCCGTTTACCCATCGGTTCGATCCGCGGTTTCTTCTTAGTTTGGGCATTAACCCTAATTCTTATTAGGCCTATCTTGGGCTTGATTTCACAAATCATTGGGCTTGACATAATCCATGTCCAATTGGATTCTACAAAGTCCATGAACACAAAGTCCATTAAGACTAATCGTATTTTACGCATTCCATTCTCGTATTCTCATATTCTCTTCGTATATCGTTCGTACGATATTCATATTATACGTCGTACTAATCTTCGTACTATACTCGTATATAACTAGTATTATACTCGTATTTCTCACGCATAATAATCCTAATTATTATACGTGATCATGACATTCTCGGAACTCATTTTTCCTAACCCATAGGTTTTGAGTCCGCAGGCGAAAACTTCATTTTTGCCATAACTGAAATATTATTGAATATTTCATCACGTCTCAACATTTTACGTAATCATTAACTTCTCGAAATTTCAAAATAAATCTCCGAGCAGAAACGGATGAATAGTGCATATTTCGTCTTTTTCCCCAAAAAATATTTTGTTCCCGGAAAACTTTCATTTTCGTCTTAAAAATTCTTACTCGTTCAATCTAACTCGTAGCCAGAATACTCCCAACTTATAATCATCCTAGGTTATAGAACGGTTAATAAACACATAGCACATAATAGTATTAATAAAAATTCATTTTATTAATAACTAATTCTTTGAACCTAAATTCTGGATAATCCAAAATTTCGGGTTGTTACATTCTTCCCTCCTTATAAAACTTCTATCCTCGGAATTTCTTAAAACCAAACCCTTACCCGGATTCTCACATTCTTCCCTTCTTCACAGAATTTCGCCTCAAAATTTTTAGCTTACTCTTCTTCTCAACTTCTCTTCAAAGAAGTTCTTATCTTTCCATCATTCCTAATCTCCATAACCTATCAAGAATCATGAAGTAGAAGGAATAACGAGGAATATAAAATATCCTTTAAATTATTTCATACTTTTGCTGAGGGGTCAACTTGACCATGAACTCTTACTAGGTTAAACAACCTTTCGCCGTAAACCTTTCTTTCCACGGTAAGTTTACAATCACAAAGAAAGTAAACCACCTCTTTCCATACATAGGTGAGCAGCCTATCGTATATTCCCATTTAGGGGTATGTTCACCTCAGACTTAATACAAAAAATTTTAGATATTTCTTGAAACATTCGTCTAGTCAAATCAATTGACATCGACTACTTCTTTAAATTCTTTTCACAAAAACGTTTTATGACATCATGATACCGTACTCTTCACAGTACGTTAAGGACTTCGTCAGTTTATGACTTCATCATTATACATCATACCATAGCGGTTTGTTGATCCTAAGATAACATCCCACCTGGTTCAATTGCATTAACAACTTCGTCTTTTTACCATCGTTGCATCAAATGCACAGATGATATAAAATTCATTTTGATATTTTAAATCAATTTCTGTCTAGCCGAAAAAATTGGCATAGACATACAAAACATTTCAACACGATTTGAATAAAATTCGGAATCTAGCATAGCTAGAGGATTTGGAATATCCTATTCTCCATCTTCCTTCATTGTCTTACTGCTACAATACTTAAACTTCTCTAGCACCTTCAATGCTAAGTCTACAAAAAATACTTCGTTTTCAGTCTAAACATCTCTATACCATAGTACAGTCCATCAACTTACCACACATTATAAGTTCAGGAACTTTCCACAATAATATGAGTTTAAGAACATCCAGACAGACCTTAGGCGTCCATTAGCTGAAACATTCAAAAACATACCATATTATTATGAGTCACGAACTTACCATCAGTATGAGTTTCAAGAACTCGCACCTACCTTATCATTCTCTACCTATTAAGTATATACATGAGAAAAGGTCTCACTTTCTCGTTATATACATCTTAATAGCGTGACAAATTCCAATGATTATCATTGTAATAAACTGAGTAGTTGTTACACCAAAGCACAAACCTCTGCCCATAAAAAAGGTTCATACAACTCAGCCATCACATGAGACCTCAATTGAAATCTTACAACTTCTAAATTTCTCTTTACTTAATACGGATTTTCTTTAATTTGTATGCTAACCTTTACAACTCAATCTGAGTTCTTCTTTCCATACTACTTCGTAGTACATTTCATTCATAGCATTAGCTATAAATCATTCATCGTTTAACAGCTCACCTTTTACTAAGATTCACTATGATCAAGTGGTGATCTTCTTCCTTAATCGTTTAACTCAACGATTTTCTTATCCTTTTCTCTACGATTATAGTCTTAGGTACACATACCTAAGAGTTATAACCTATAGCTTTGATACCAACCTGTAACGTCTCGAAATCTAGTCTCATTTCAGACCAAAACTCCATGCGTCACGATCCCATCTCCTTCCAAACACGCATCATTATATAGCTAAATATAATAACATACATTCTCAAATCCCAGGTTCTCGAAACCTTAGAACCTCTTTCATTACAGGTAATGATAATTACATTATTCTTTACATCTTACACGAGTGACTTTCATCCGCCACCAAGGATTCATAAATGTTCATTAAACTAGTCTATAGTTTAATTCTATCCTTCTATATTATAAGTCTTCACTTTCTCTTCACGCACATTCATATACTGAATTACACTTCATCTGGATACCGATCAGGTTGATATTTACGAGATCCTTAAGTTCTTTCTAACATCGTTTATTAAAAATGTTTTTCATTTAAAACAAGTGTGAGCATTCAATTGCCCAACAAGTCATAACAGTTGAACAAACAACTTCAAGAGTTTAAACATTTTTCAGAACTTCGATAACCGAACAAAGGTTATGAAGTAACTTGAATAATAGGAATAGTCTCGATTCCTATCATCTTAAAACATTCATGACATACTCTTTACACTAATTTCATTCTTCTACCTTTTTCCATACATATCATGTCTGGCTAGAATCATTAGCACAGACTTAACAATGACGGTTCATGTATAAACCGAGCATACTTGTATTGAACAGTTCAATTATAGAATAGTTCATCTCAAAGAAATACCGAAGTGTTCAAATTGTGGCACAAGGCCTCATATGTTCTACCACCTTGTACAAATATCGCACATTCGCACATAGACAGAACTTCTCAAGTTCAACATCTGAAAAGTTTAAGAAACTAGCATTCATATAGCATGAATGAAGTTAGAAAACTTGCCTTACGCACAGCTATAACTTATATTTTACGCTGAACTGCTCATTCCAAATCCCTATATAACACATAAGGAAATAACACATACACCAATTAGTCATATACTTGACTTACGCATTGGTTTACTTAACTTTACTTCTTAGGGTTCGCGTTCTTGCAATATAAGCTTACGCGACTAACTTTCATTTCCGCTTTACGGCTTCATGACATGCCGAGATGTCTTACTCAAAATGTTCATCATCTTTGATGATTTGCATTCTTATCTTCTTCTTATAACTTCTATAGAACTCAGCACACATAACTTCTCTACTAGTAGTCCATATGGTAGTCTGAGTGGTTTCCCACAAACAACCAACAAACAAGTTCTCGTCTCATCTACACTATCCACACAGTGAGTTAGATCGGTTGCCAGTTTTGTATATACCTTCGCTCTCTGAAGGAATTGTTTAGGCCAGCTCCCATATGTCAACTATCAAAGTTACGTTTGTACCACAACCTAACTTCTCTTAACTTATACGAACCATTCAAATATAATGTTCGTTAAGTCAACTTCTTATTCCTTACGGCTTTCTGGAAACTAAATGCCATACCTCAGGATTCATTTCTTATCGCCTAAGTCATACAGTCTTTTGTATACTCGAAACGATCATTCAATATCAATACTATAAGGTCATAGCATTAAACATTTCATATGAACTTATTCTTACCTTACAACGTCCAGTTCCTTCAACTAGAAACGTTTATCCAAGTTATACTTATTAACTCGACTTCTTAACGTTATACGTTATTTATATTCAATTCAGCTTCTTCACCGTTCATGATTAAACAACATTCTTCATTACCTTACGGTCAAACCATACACGGAGTGTAGGTTCTGCACATTTAATAATTGCGCACACTCAACCCTTACGTTGGCTTAAGTGTCTAACGCTTACATTAATTCTAACATTCTCTATCCGACTCACCCTCGAACTTTCATTAATATCATTACTGTTCTCTACGGCTTTCCTTGATACCATTCATATCTTACTTACTACTTTCGTCAACGTCTAAGTCATACAACCATTGTACACTTAGAACGTTCATCCAACGCAATTACGATTCACAAGGATCGTTTACGTATTCGACATTCACGTTGCTCGTCTCTTAATCTCTCACTCAACCTTTACTCAAGGTTTCAATTGCATTCATCGTTATCCATCCCATTAACCCCATGTTCATTATTCTTTCTTAATGTCAAAGCCATATGGTCCGTTGTATGCTAAGAACACGAAGAATGTTGTTGATGGACAAATTTAAAACCATCGTAGGATAATTATTATTGATGGACAAGTTTAAAACCATAGTGTATAAGTTAGTTGCATGTTGCTTGGTTAGGAACGGTAGAAACGCTCATGAAGAACGGATTAAAACTTAGCTATAACGAAGTCATGGCGAAATTTTCGTAAAAGACGAACGAGAATTAGAAAGTTAGTAAATGAATCCGAATGTGTAGGGTTTCATAAGAAAGTAAGAGAATGTAGAAAACGTGAGTTGTGGACTCAAGAACAAACGAGTTCCGAGTTCGGATGACCGAATAATGGACGAGCGAGCGAAGAACGTTAAAAGCGTAAAATTGAATGAAGGGTTAAGATTAAGCCAATTGAATGGCATGTTAATGGATTAAGAACAAAGTTCGGTCCAAGGCATATTGAAGTATATAAGATAAGGAAGAGAAGGGCTTTGGAACGACCTCGTTCCGAGTTATAACGAAGAAGTTAAGAGATAGTAAAGTATGCGTCTCAAACTTGATGCAAGACTTAGAAAAATTTCTAGGGTTTTATCTTGGCGCCGCAGCGCCGGATAAACTATGAGAAGTGGCGCCGCAATGCGAGCTCAGCCATAATCTTCAGAAGAGTGGCGCCGGAGCGCAAGAGATAACAAAGGACTTGGCGCCACAGTGCCAGCCCGTAAAGAGAGGAGAGAGAAGTAGGTCGCGCCGCAGCGCGAGAGAGAGGAAGGGGCACGGCGCCGCAACTTCGGTATAGGGCAATATCCAGAAATGAGATTTTTATTTCTCAAGTACTGGGGAATGTGCAAGAAAGAAGTATGAACACGTAGTTCACATAATGTAACACTTAAGTAAGTGTGTTAAACCTTTTATGAAGGTTGAACTGAAAGATTTAACGAGATTAAAAGATAGAGAATGTAAACGCTAGATTACGTAACCAATAGCCGAGGACCGTAGTCGTGATAAATGAACGTGAGGGATTACTGTGATTATGATTCCTTAGACGTTGAGTGACGAAGGTAATGAATAACATTCCAATGTTATGTCATGGTAATAAGAGATAAGTGTAAAGCGTACAGACGCTATGAATGCAACGTTGTTGCGATGAACGATCGGTCTTAGCATACAACGGACCATATGGCTTTGACATTAAGAAAGAATAATGAACATGGGGTTAATGGGATGGATAACGATGAATGTAATTGAAACCTTGAGTAAAGGTTGAGTGAGAGATTAAGAGACGAGCAACGTGAATGTCGAATACGTAAACGATCCTTGTGAATCGTAATTGCGTTGGATGAACGTTCTAAGTGTACAATGGTTGTATGACTTAGACGTTGATGAAAGTAGTAAGTAAGATATGAATGGTATCAAGGAAAGCCGTAGAGAACAGTAATGATATTAATGAAAGTTCGAGGGTGAGTCGGATAGAGAATGTTAGAATTAATGTAAACGTTAGACACTTAAGCCAACGTAAGGGTTGAGTTTACGCAATTATTAAATGTACAGAACCTACACTCCGTGTATGGTTTGACCGTAAGGTAATGAAGAATGTTGTTTAATCATGAACGGTGAAGAAGCTGAATTGAAGATAAATAACGTATAACGTTAAGAAGCCGAGTTAATAAGTATAACTTGGATAAACGTTTCTAGTTGAAGGAACTGGACGTTGTAAGGTAAGAATAAGTTCATATGAAATGTTTAACGCTATGACCTTATAGTATTGACATTGAATGATCGTTTCGAGTATACAAAAGACTGTATGACTTAGGCGATAAGAAATGAATCCTGAGGTATGGCATTTAGTTTCCAGAAAGCCGTAAGGAATAAGAAGTTGACTTAACGAACATTATATTTGAATGGTTCGTATAAGTTAAGAGAAGTTAGGTTGTGGTACAAACGTAACTTTGATAGTTGACATATGGGAGCTGGCCTAAACAATTCCTTCAGAGAGCAAAGGTATATACAAAACTGGCAACCGATCTAACTCACTGTGTGGGCAGTGTAGATGAGACGAGAACGTGTTTGTTGGTTGTTTGTGGGAAACCACTCAGACTACCATATGGACTACTAGTAGAGAAGTTATGTGTGCTGAGTTCTATAGAAGTTATAAGTAGAAGATAAGAATGCAAATCATCAAAGATGATGAACATTTTGAGTAAGACTTCTCCGCATGTCATGAAGCCATAAAGCGGAAATGAAAGTTAGTCGCGTAAGCTTATATTGCAAGAACGCGAACCCTAAGAAGTAAAGTTAAGTAAACCAATGTGTAAGTCAAGTATATGACTAATTGGTGTATGTGTTATTTCCATATGTGTTATATAGGGATTTGGAATGAGCAGTTCAGCGTAAACAATAAGTTGTAGCTGTGCGTAAGGTAAGTTTTCTAACTTCATTCATGCTATATGAATGCTAGTTTCTTAAACTTTTCAGATGTTGAACTTGAGAAGTTCTGTCTATACGCGAATGTGCGATATTTGTACAAGGTGGTAGAACATATGAGGCCTTGTGCCATAATTTGAACACTTCGGTGTTTCTTTGAGATGAACTATTCTATGATTGAACTGTTCAATACAAGTATGCTCGGTTTATACATGAACCGTCATTGTTAAGTCTGTGCTAATGATTCTAGCCAGACATGATATGTATGGAAAAAGGTAGAAGAATGAAAGTAGTGTAAAGAGTATGTCATGAATGTTTTAAGATGATAGGAATCGAGACTATTCCTATTATTCAAGTTACTTCATAACCTTTGTTCGGTTATCGAAGTTTTGAAAAATGTTTAAACTCTTGAAGTTGTTTGTTCAACTGTTATGACTTGTTGGGCAATTGAATGCTCACACTTATTTTAAATGAAAAACATTTTCAATAAACGATGTTAGAAAGAACTTAAGGATCTCGTAAAGATCAACCTGATCGGTATCCAGATGAAGTGTCATTCAGTATATGAATGTGCGTGAAGAGAAAGTGAAGACTTATAATATAGAAGGATAGAATTAAACTATAGACTAGTTTAATGAACATTTATGAATCCTTGGTGGCGGATGAAAGTCACTCGTGTAAGATGTAAAGAATAATCTAATTATTATCTGTAATGAAAGAGGTTCTTAAGGTTTCGAGAACCTGGGATTTGAGAATGTATGTTATTATATTTAGCTATATAATGATGCGTGTTTGGAAGGAGATGGGATCGTGACGCACGGAGTTTTGGTCTGAAATGAGACTGGATTTCGAGGCGTTACAGGTTGGTATCAAAGCTATAGGTTATAACTCTTAGGTATGTGTACCTAAGACTATAATCGTAGAGAAAAGGATAAGAAAATTGTTGAGTTAAACGATTAAGGAAGAAGATCACCACGTGATCATAGTGAATTGTAGTAACAGGTGAGATGTTAAATGATGAATGATTTATAGCTAATGCTATGAATGAAATGTACTACGAAGTAGTACGGAAAGAAGAACTCAGATTGAGTTGTAAAGGTTAGCATACGAATTAAAGAAAATTCGTATTAAGTAAAGAGAAATTTAGAAGTTGTAAGATTTCAATTGAGGTCTCATGTGATGGCTGAGTTGTATGAAGCTTTTTTATGGGCAGAGGTTTGTGCTTTGGTGTAACAACTACTCAGTTTATTACAATGATAATAATTGGAATTTGTCGCGCTATTAAGATGTATATAACGAGAAAGTGAGACCTTTTCTCATGTATATACTTGATAGGTAGAGAATCATAAGGTAGGCGCGAGTTCTTGAAACTCGTACTTATGGTAAGTTCGTGACTCATAATAATATGGTATGTTTTTGAATGTTTCAGCGAATGGTAAGTTCGTGTTCTTGGAATTTGATGTTATGGAACATCATTCCTTACTTATTTCACCTACTCATTCATACGATTTATTCGGATCGCTCAAAACCCTTACGAATCTTATACTTCCTTTAGAAATTTATAAAATAAATTTCTAATTCTTATTTCTTCGTTTTCTCATGATTTCAACCATATGAAATCATTTCTAACCTCTTTTACTTCTTATTCTCATTAAGCTATGTTTTTAACATAGAAAACTTAAAGAAAATATTAGAAGAAACTAGGGTTCCAATTACCATTCTTCTTTAATCCTCTTCTGTTATTCAAAGCCGGCGATTTACAATCTTTTCTATTTCACGATCACTTTTGATCTGAGCATTCATGCTCAAACTCTTCATTCTCCCTCTTCATCCGAGCTCTCTCTCTCTCTCTCTCTCTCTCTCTCTCTCAAGTATAGGATTTTTAAAATCTCAAAATATTTAAATTAAGCTTTCTATTTATAGAATTTCCAAAGCTAGGGCAATTTGGTCATTTTGCCCCCTTAACCTCCTTACTATTCCTATGTTTAGCCACCAAGTTTACTTGGCCACCACCCTTACTTGGTGGACAAGTGGCCGGCACACCTGCCCATGGGTCACCCCATGAGTTGCCCCATTGGTTCTTACCCATCCGTTTACCCATCGGTTCGATCCGCGGTTTCTTCTTGGTTTGGGCTTTAACCCTAATTCTTATTGGGCCTATCTTGGGCTTGATTTCATAAATCATTGGGCTTGACTTAATCCAAGTCCAATTGGATTCTTCAAAGTCCATGAACACAAAGACCATTAAGACTAATCGTATTTTACGCATTCCATTCTCGTATTCTCGTATTCTCTTCGTATATCGTTCGTACGATATTCATATTATACGTCGTACTAATCTTTGTACTATACTGGAATAATAACTAGTATTATACTCGTATTTCTCACGCATAATAACCCTAATTATTATACGTGATCATGACATTCTCGAAACTCACTTTTCCTAACCCATAGGTTTTGAGTCCGCAGGCGAAAACTTCGTTTTTGCCATAACTGAAATATTATTGAATATTTCATCACGTTTCAACATTTTACGTAATCATTAACTATTCGAAATTTCAAAATAAATCTCCGAGCAGAAACAGATGAATAGTGCATATTTCGTCTTTTTCCCCGAAAAATATTTTTTTCCCAGAAAACTTTCATTTTCGTCTTGAAAATTCTTACTCGTTCAATCTAGCTCGTAGCCAGAATACTCCCGACTTATAATCATCCTAGGTTATAGAACGATTAATAAACACATAGCACATAATAGTATTAATAAAAATTCATTTTATTAATAACTAATTCTTTGAACCTAAATTCTGGATAATCCAAAATTCCGGGTTGTTACACTTGCGCTCAACGATTAAATTTGACTCCAGAGAAATTAGAGTTTGACTTATCTTTGGAAACTCCGTTGGGAGAAACCTTCATTACATCCATTGTTTATAAGTCTTGTTTGGTTCAAATCGGTACCATCACATTACCTGTCAATCTTATTTCATTGACAATACTTGCATTTGATGTGATTCTAGGGATTGATTGGTTAACTACTCATCATGTAAAAATTGATTGTTTTCGTATGGTTGTTAGCTTTCATATTCTTAACCAACCTATTATGCGAATTCAAGCAACCAAACCATTAAAATCAATCACTGTCATCTCAAGCTATAAAGCTATTCGTTTATTGAAAAACGGACGTCAAGCATTCTTAGCTCATGTCACAGATTTAAACAAAAATACGTCAGATTTGAATGATATTTCTATTGTTAATAAATTTCCTAATATATTCCCTGAAGAACTTCTTGGCCTACCCCCAGAGCGTGAAATTGAATTTTGTATCGACCTTAAACCCGGTAAAAAACCCATTTCCAAAGCCCCATATCGAATGGCTCTTATTGAACTTCAGGAGTTAAAGATCCAATTGCAGGAATTGTTAGACATTGGTTTCATTCGTCCTAGTGCATCTCCTTGGGGTGCTTCTGTTCTATTCGTGAAGAAGAAAGATGGGAGTATGAGACTTTGTATTGACTACCGGGAATTGAACCATGTCACCATCAAGAATAGGTATTCGTTGCCTCGCATTGATGACATTTTTGACCAGTTTCAAGGAGCCAAATTCTTTTAAAAGATTGATCTTCGTTCCGGATATCACCAATTGAAGATTAGAACAGATGGCATTCCAAAGACGACATTCAGAACTCGGTGCAAGCATTATGAATTCTTAGTCATGTCTTTTAGATTGACTAATGCTCCTGCTGCCTTCATGGATATGATGAACCAATTATTCAAGGAATATTTGGATCACTTTGTGGTCGTCTTTATTGATGACATCCTCATATATTCCAAAAGCTGTGAAGATCATGAGCAACACTTGAGGCTGATACTCCAAAAGCTTCATGAAAATAAGCTTTATGCCAAGTTAAAGAAATGTGAGTTCTGGCTTAAGGAAGTATCATTCCTTGGGCACGTAGTATCAAGTCATGGAATATCTGTTGACCCGTCAAAGATTGAAGCTATTCAAAGGTTGGAACAACCTAAATCAATGACCGAAGTACGTAGCTTTCTCAGATTAGCTGGTTATTATCAGAGATTCGTAGAAGGGTTTTCTCGAATCGTTACTCCATTAACTCAGCTGACTCAAAAAGATATAAAATTCAGTTGGAGCGTGGAATATGAGAAGAGTTTTCAAGAACTCAAGAGGAGACTCATTTCAGCACCTGTTCTGACAATACCATCTGGCTCGGAGGGATTTGTCATCTATAGTGATGTATCAGGCAAAGGGTTAGGTTGTGTTATCATGCAACATGGGAAATTCATAGCCCATGCCTCTGGGCAACTCAAAGAATATGAGAGGAATTATCCTACTCATGATCTAGAGTTGGCAGTTGTTGTCTTCGCACTTAAAATTTGGAGGCAATACTTGTATGGGGAGAAAGTGGAGATCTTTACGGATCATAAAAGCCTCAAATAATTTTTCACCCAAAAGGAACTCAACATGCGGCAACGACATTGGCTTGAACTGTTAAAAGATTATGATCATACCATTCAATACCATCCTGGTAAAGCAAACGTAGTAGCTGACGCATTGAGTAGAAGATCATATGCGGGTACGAGTGAGATATTGTCAACGCAAAGTCCCATTATATATTACTTGAAAAGGATGGAGATAGAGTTAAAAACTACAGGGACCAATGTGATGATGGTGAATATACGAGTAGAACCGACTTTAATCGATAAAGTTAAAGCTGCTCAAGCTACAGAACTGGAACTGATGCGTATAAGGAAGAAAGTGCAAGAAGGTGATATGCTGGAAGCAAGAATCGATGAGGAAGGAATACTTCGAGTCAACTCCAGACTTTGTGTTCCTAACGACCTGGATTTAAAGTATAAAATCATGATGGAGGCGCACAACACACCGTTTGCAATCCATTTTGGGAGTGCCAAAATGTATCATGATCTTCAACATACATTTTGGTGGAGCAATATGAAGAGAGAGATCACAGAGTTTATCTCAAGGTGTCTAACTTGTCAACGAGTCAAGGCGGAGCATCAAGTACCAAATGCTCCATTGCAACCACTTGAAATTCCAAAATGGAAGTGGGAGCACATTACCATGGATTTCGTTACCGGTCTTCCCAAGGTTTCTCAAGGCATAGATGCGATTTGGGTCATTGTTGATAGATTGACCAAGTCGGCTCATTTCTTACCTATACGAGAAACTTATACACTTTAACGTCTTGCTCGTATGTACATAAATGAAATTATAAGACTGCATGGTATGCCAATATCCATAGTTTCTAATCTAGACCCAAGATTCACTTCACGATTTTGGGTTAGTTTGCAGAAAGCTATGGGCACGGATTTACGATTTAGCTCGATATATCATCCTCAGACGGACGGGCGGTCAAAGTGGACTATTCAAACTCTTGAATATTTATTAAGAATCTGTGTCCTTGACTTCAATGTAAGTTGGGATAAGTTCTTACCATTGACAACAACAGTTATCATGCAAGTATTGGCATGGCTCCATTTGAGGCGTTGTATGGAAGAAAGTGTCGTTCTCCAGTATGCTGGGATGAGGTGGGTGAAGCAACGTTGTTGGGACCGGAGTTGGTACGCATGACTACGAAAAAGATTCAAACGATCCGACAACGTATAAAAACATCACAAGATCGACAAAAGAGTTATGCTGATTTTCATCAAAAGGACGTGGAATTCGATATTGGAGATCATGTGGTATTACGTGTTGCTCCATGGAAAGGAGTTACGAGATTTGGAAAGAGAGGAAAGCTCAATCCTCGATTCATTGGCCCATTTTTAATCCTCGATCGAGTAGGAACTGTGGCCTAGAGACTCGCTTTACCACCAAGTATGTCTCGTGTTCATAACGTTTTTCACATATCCATGTTACGTAAATATGTGGAAGACCAGAACCACATTATTGAGTTAGAACCGGATGAAATAGCGGAAGATTTAACGTATGAAGAGGTTCATGTTCAAATCTTGGATAAGAAGGAACATGTTCTACGCTCCAAGGTTATACCTCAAGTCAAATTTTGTGGAGAAACCACGATGTTGAGAAAATGACCTGGGAGTTAGAATCTGAAATAAAATCAAGGTATCCTTACCTCTTCGACATACCAGGTACGTACCCTAATTTCGAGGGCAAAAATTCATAAGAAGGGGAGGTTGTAAGACCCCATCTTTTATGAATAAAGATGAATTTTCTATAAATTTCATTTTTGATTATTATGGAATGAATTTGTTATAATATTATAGTTGTGGGTAATATTTATAAATTCTGCATGGTACGCAAGTTGTTATATAATATTCGATTGGTCGGGGAATATTCATTTTAACAGAAAATATTCATACGACGGCACAATCATTGGTGGACCCCACAACGGAATTATTGTCAGATTGAGAAAACTACAAAATTATCTTTTTATAAAATAACGGCGAAAGTTTTAATGTTAACACTGTTGAAATACCTAGTGGTTAAAATACAGTAATACGCATTGTTGCACAGTAGCACACGATATTACACAGTATTTTTGAATTATTGATTCTTACGTAAGAAGGCACTACTCAATAATTATTATAGTAATTACTGTTTAATATTTTATTTTATTGGTTCGATAATTGCTGCGTTGATATTAGTTTTGTGGCAGTATTTGAAAATGGCATCTGAAAATGTTGAGATACGCAATGAAGCACATGAGACCGTTGAGACACCTTTAATCACTAACCAAGTTAATGTGATGTCAGACGAAGAAGAAATTAGAGATATATACGTGGTGCGTGAAGAACTAATAGTTGCTCCCGAGCTAGTTACAGAGATAGCAGCTGAGAGTGAGGAAGAAGAGGAAGAAGAGGTACCTGAGGAGAATTTATTAGAGATATTATATGATCAAAATGTAGAATTACAAAATCGTATTCATGAGTTAGAAGAACAGGTTGAAGAACGACAGGCGGTCGTGGAGCAAAGAGATGTAACGATTCAAAATTGTGTTACCCGATATGTGATGCTCGAACAAAATCACGCTTTGGCACAGTGTAAGATATTAAAGTTGGAATCTGAGAATTCAAATATCAAAGATCAGCTGAAAGAAGAAACAACTGAACGAGTGAGAATGAAGGATGCGTGGGTAAAAGCCGCACGACGTGTTGATATTGTGGAATGAGATGTCCGATCTATAAAGAGAAGATTTAATGATGACGGGAAGACGTCGGTAGCAGCACCAACACCATCAACAAATTCTAGGGGAGGAGAACGACCGCCAGTTAGATGCTACAGATGTGGAGAGGAGGGACATATAAGGCCAAACTGTTCAAAGCCTTCCAAGGTATGTTTTAGTTGTGGAAAAGACGGTCACATAGCTCGATTTTGTCCTATAGCAAAATCAAGTCCAGCTTGGACGGGGGCACCAAAGGTGGATACGGACAAAACAAAGTCGGTGGTTTCAGCGTTTTTTGACTTCTCATGGAGAGAGTAACCCGAACGAAATTATCACGGGTATGTTAGTCATAAACTCTTGTGAAGTCTATACCGTGTTAGATACCGGTTCTACTCACTCTTTTATTTCACCTAGTTGTGTTCAATGTTTGAAGTTAACACCGGAGAAGTTAGACTTTGATATATCTGTTTAAACTCAGTTGAGAGAAACCTTCGTTACCTCCACTATTTATAAATCTTGTTCAAATCGACACTTTCACGTTACCTGTCAATCTTATCTCTTTGAAAATACTTGCCTTTGATGCGATTTTAGAAATCGATTGGTTAACTACTCATCATGTTTTTCGTAAGGTTGTTAGCTTTCATATTCCTAACAAACCTGTTATGCGAATTCAAGCAACCAAACCACTAAAGTCAATCATTGTCATTTCAAGCCATAAATAAAGAGCCTCAGTCCTTTCATTGTTGACTTCCTTATGTGGAATGCACCGAAGACAGACTTTCCGTAGGAGACGTCGTGAATGACGATGACTAGTTGATAGGTATCAATGTGAAGTGTTATCCAAGTCTTGGATGAGGGTCACAATTTTGAATGATATTTCTAGTGTTAATAAATTTTCTGACGTATTCTTGAAGACTTCTTAGCCTACCCTGGAGCGTAAAATTGAATTTTGTATTGACCCCAGTACAAAACCCATTTCTTAAACCCTCAAATATTTTCTTCACCTAAAACGAACGTATAACGTGCCAAAGATGTTGGCTCGAGCTGTTGAAGATTACGATCGTACCATGCAATATTATCGTGGGAAAGCGAACATGGTAGTTGACGTGCTAGTAGAAGATCGTATGCGTTTACAAGTGCGAATATACGAACTCACATGAAGATAACGAATATACAAGTAGAATCGACTTTAATCGATAAAGTTAAAGCCGCTCAAGCTACACACTCGGAGCTGAAGAATGTGAAGAATTAAGAAGGTTCAAGAGGGCGTTATTATAGAAGCAAGAATTGACGAATAGAGGAAGTCTAAACGCTTAATTTTATTGGCCAATTTGAAATCCTTGATCAAGTAGGAATTGTGGCTTATAGACTCATTTTACCGCCAAGTATGTTGCGTGTTCAGAACATTTCTTTTTCGTATCGATGTTACATAAATATGTGGACGACCCGAACCACATTATTAATTTAAAATCGGACGAGATAGTAGAAGATTTAACGTATGAGGAGATATGTGTTAACATCTTGGATAAGAAGGATCATATTCGACGCTCAAAGGTTATACCTCAAGAGTTAGAATTTGAAGTGAAGTCAAGGTATCCTCACATGTTCGGCATACCAGGTACGTACGTAAATTTTGAGGGTAAAATTTCATAAGGAGGGGAGATTGTGAGACCCCAGATTTTATGAATAAATATTTAATTTTCTCGAATTATATTTTTGAAAATTATGGTGTGGATTTGATATAATGTTATAGTTGTGGGTAATATTTATAAATGTTGCAAAGTACGCAAGTTGTTATAAAATATTCATTTTGTCGGGGAATATTCTTTTTGTCGGGGAATATTTGTACGACGGCACAAACATTGGTGGACCCCACAACGGAATTATTGTCGGATTGAGAAAACGGCAAAAATACTTTATAAAAATAACGGCGGAGGTGTTACCGTTAAAACTGTTGAACTACTCGGTAGTAAAAGTACAGTAATACGCGTGGTTGCATAGTAGCACACGGTATTGATTATTGATGCTTACGTGAGAAGTCACTCAGCTATACTCAATTATTGCTACAGTAATTGATGCATCATATCTCTTATATTATTGATTCAATTATTGTCACAATATCATCTGTATAATATGTTGTTATATTATTGAGACGACAAGTTATAATTATTAATAATTGTTGAAAGATTAATTATGTGTTGATTAAAAAATAAAATGAGTTCTGGTAATTTTTATTCAACCAAAATTAGGTATACATCACCCATCTTGGGTCGCCAGATACATGGTACAGAATTCAAATACAACTTACTAATATAACTGTCGTGTACAATACGACAAAACATAAACTGTGAGTTTGAATACAAATATTGTCTACTAGAGATTATACAAACTCAAAAGGAGTCCTCATTACAATTATTATCACACTATTTCACAGAATATTGAGGACTACTAATGCTATCCTCTGGACCATTACTCCGTTCCCTGACTCGTCCCAGCTATATTCTCATTTCCTGAAGAGAACAGTGAAAGAAAGGGTGAGCTCAACTAGCCCAGTAAGAAATATTATGACTAAAATAATGCAGAATAAATTATCATTAGCCTTCAACAGTGTTAAACAGATAAAATATAATAAACATCAAGTTTAACTGCAGCGGAACCAGCAATCCATTAAAAGAGTCAAGTAGAAAATAAAATCTACTATCTTTTATGATTTAAAAGGTTTTTCATAACTGTTATAGCTGAGACTCAGCTTAATAAATATTCCATATCATCGAATCACCCCTGCACTACGGCCAAGGATATTCTTTAGTATCACGACCACAATTATTCATGCACTACGACCAAGAATATATGTGTATTCATTAATGGTCATGATCATGCCAACAACTGTCCATCAATGCACTACGGCAAATGAGACTTTTACCACATCATTTGTAACATTACGGTTATGATTACACCGAATAATCCTTGGTCATAATCATACCAAGTCCATCTATGTACTACAAGCCACAGATGACTTTCAAAAATATAAATAAGAGGATGATGACAATGATATAAGAATTCAATAAAAACAAGTTCAAGAATTATTTTATCCAGGAATTATTAACGTCCAAATTGTCAACACGATACTGTTTTGTGGTGTAAAATTCAAGAATGTTCAGAAGAATATTTCCATGAAAATATACTGGATGAAGCGCAATATCAAGAATATTCCACTAATTTCATGGAGTATAGAAGTCAAAGTTTTATCCAACTGAGTAATACCGAATACAATAACAAAAGATATCACCATGCATGCGATAGAGACCGCACAAACAGGTTATTCCCGCAGAATAATAATAACGGAACCAGGTCAGATGAAATTCCCACCGACAGGATGTTCCAACAGAATAATAAATGCGGAATAGTAAATGATGGAACCAGGTCCAGCGTATAGCACAGACAGGATATTCCAACAAAATAATAAAGACGGAATAATAAAAATGGAACCAGGTCCGGCGTATAGCATAGACAGGATATTCCGACAGAATAATAAAGACAGAATAATAGAAGAATGTCACCAAGTATAGGGTAGACCGCGTATACAGGTTATTCCAACAGAATAATAAGCAATGAAATAACAACAGTTCTCTTCATGAATAAGAAAGAATAACACCCCTTACGGGTACAACAAATAATATTCCCTACCTTAGAAGAACTGGATATAAGTGAAGTAGCAGAATATTTTTCTTCTTTCTCTCTAGAGTTTCAGTGAATTCGTAAGAAATAATGAAGGAATGAGCTTTCTATTTATAGAAAAACTGAGGGTGGCTCTTGGTCTTAACGAAGGGTCAAAATGACTCTTGGTAATATTGAAGAGACAACTACTATTTGCGAAGGGGTAATTAACCCTTGGAACACCGAAGAGGCAGTTAACTCTTGGTAATATTGAAGGGACAACTACTATTGACGAAGGTAACTACTATTGACGAAGGTAATTACTATTTACGAAGGTAATTACTATTTACGAAAGAGACTCTTAGATGACGACATATGGCCCCCCATAAATAATTAAACTTATCACCAACGTCTCATAATAGACTCTTCATAATTGAAACGGGCGATTTTTAATTTTTGAAGGAAAATTTAAACATGTAAACAATGTGTTGAATATGCATTTTTGAAACCAAAGTGGTATAATAAAATGTTGTGATATACGCACATTAAACTACATGTGTGATAATCTAGCATGTGTGGTGATGAAAATGAAAATAAAACTGAGTTGCATATAAAATAATTAGATGTCTATAAAGACAATATATAGGATAATAAGATAAAGAAATGTCTTAGAATAAATTTGACCATGAGATTGAGTATTGATTTTATTTATTATCAATCTCACATACAGTGTAGGTTGTGCAAGGACGTGAAGTATTAGCGTGTTAGTAAAACGCTAGTAAAAGCAAGTCTTTCAGTTCCTTTTTACTATGTGAACTTGATGATGATGTGCTTTAAAATTTTAGTGTATGATGTATTATATATGTCAAAAGTATGAAATGTGAAAGTCAATCTATGACTATGATGATTGAACTATGAATGTTGATTGAGTAAGGAACTCAATCTTTATAGTTGTTATGTGAACTACAACATGTATGCTATGTTAATTTATGATTATTCTTGTATATTGAGCATGTTATTATGTACTACGTGATGCATGAAAACTGTTAGATTTTGCTGAGCTGTCGAGCTCATTCTTGCAAATAACCATTTTTGCAGATTCAAGAATTGAAGGTAACGCTATGTGCTACTTGATTGTTATGGATCAAAAGTGATATATGAAGATTTAATATCCTAGCTAAGTTGTTATTCTTGTTAACCATGTCTAATGGTTCGGTAAATGTAGTAATGTTGTATTGTTATATCTCTTTGCGATATAAACTCTTGTAGTATTAAAATGATTCTGAGATATTTAGATGCAAAGGTTGAAAGTTTTGGGAACGAGAATAGTTTGTAATAGAAAATTTAAATTATTCCGCAAATTTCAATGGTTGTATTATCATTTAATGATGTAAAATTAGAGGTTGAAAGTATTATTAACGACTGAAATCGAGAATTAAATTGTATAAATTTTTGGGTCGTTAAAAATCACCCTTTTTGATTTCTTTTCATTATTATTTTTGTATTATCATCTTTTCATACTCAGATGCACATAACATCCAATATTAGCCATTAGTTAGACACTTTGTATACCAAAGTTTAGAAACACTATTACTTTTAGGCATTTTATCGAGCACATTATGTGCACACATTAACTTATCTCAACTCTTGATCTTAAATGGTTAATTTTGCATAAAATATGATAACACATATCTATACTCATTACATATGTCAAAACATATTTTTAATCATCAAAATATATCATCACCCAAAATCTTAATTCAAACAGAATTATAAAACTCATCTTCACAATTTCTTTAACAAAACGTTGTTTTCGTTTTTAACGTAACTCGTTCGTTACATGTCTGTTTTTGTTCCTTCTTATATAGAATTAACCCTTACTCAGTGTACTACAACCTCATCTAGGCCTTAAAGTCAGACACTTATCTATCTAAACTCGATTATGTAATTCATCAACTAGTCTAGAAAATTTCATTTTCTGAACATCCTTACTAAACAATTTTTTTCGGACATGATCCGGTCAATAAAATGGCTCAATCTCGTGAGTCTAGCTAGTAAACTTCCATATCTACAACTTTGCAGTTCTAAGTTTCTTCAGAATCAAAACACACGAATTTATATGAATTTTTCAAAGTCAGAAACCGTAACAATTTTGATTTTTTGGACAGATTATTTTCCCTTCGTACCAGCCTTACTAAAACAGACATTGCAAGAAATCTACAAAGAGTTTTCATGTGATTCCACTTTCAGAATATAACTTACTTTCATATCTTTGATTTGATATAAGGCTCACTTTCTAACTCATTATACCCAAAGATGTATGAATTTCACAAGATTTGTCCACAATTACTCAAAACCTACGAATTTTGTTCTTCAAATTTTCTTTCACAAACCACTTTTCCATGAATATAATTACTCAATACAACTTCTATATAACAATTATCATAGAACTACATTATGAAGAACGTAAAAATATAATTAAAACAAGGAATTTAGATTAAAACCGTATTAGTATGAATTTAAGAGACAGATAGAGATGATGATGATGGGGCTTGTTTTGTCTTCTCAAAGCTTTCATTTCTTCTTCTTTTTCTTGCTCTTCTTCTTCTCCTACAACTCTCTCTAACTCTCTTCTTCTTTCTTTGGTTTATTTTCTAAAACTAACATACTAACTTGTAGTATATACATATAATATACAATACTAGTAATATATAATATATGTAACTCCTAGTAATTATTAAAGATACTAATTACTAGTTAATACATAGGTTACACCAACTTGAACTTGAAAAGCCTAAGACCATGTTCGGCAAATACTCATTATTTTAATTAATCAATAGCTTAACGTCAATCAATCTCATCAAATTGTCACATAATTATATTTACATGTTTATTATAATTTCGTGTAACAATCATCACATAACTCATCAAATTTAATTATCTCAATTAAATTAGAACTATAACATAAAATTATTATATTAATTAAATTACATACTAAATATTCATTTAATTAATCTACTACACTTAATTACATTACTCTATAATCAAAATAAAATTTATTTATTTACTCAATAAATAATTCAATTAAATATTTATATATATTAAAATTAATATATAACATTCTCTTCACATCAATTCATATATTCTACAATATGTGACATACACATACTCACACCCAACATATCTCATAAATAATTCTTTTATTTATAAAATTCTCATTTATAAATTCTAAAACTCTGGGATGTCACATCCTTCCCTCCTTATAAGGATTATGTCCTCGGAATCACCGAAACCCTACCTTACTCAGGTTTTCCTCAAATCTATTCATTGAATAACTTCAACACATTACCTTAATATAGGTTTTATATTTCCTACTCTCACCATTCTTGATAATAAATTATTATAAGTTTTATTTCATAACATTTACTTAGACTCAATTATATTTGAGTATTACATATTCTTTGACCCGTTCATTATCTTTCTCTAAGGATCATTATCATATATTATATGATCAAACTCTCGGGACATTACATTCACCCCTTCTTCTAAGAATTTCGTCCTCGAAATTTTTTATTTATTAATATTCATTCAGTCAATCTATCAAAATAAATTTTATGTTAATACTTTATTCATTCATTAGGTTCTACAACCAAATTCTTTCTTTAAGGATCTTTCTAAGATCATCATATTCATCACCTCTTCATCTTCTAAGAGTTTCACATTTCTCTTTTTTTCTGGAATTTCATTTCTTTCTTGAAATTATTAAGTTTTTCTTAATTTTCTCATCCTTTCCACTTTCACCTTTCAGAAAAATAAGAATCTTCCACAATTGCTCAATAATTGGAAAGCGGTATGAATAACAAGAATTTAAAAGATTCCAAATCATGCTGAGGGGTCACAAGACCGTGAACTCTATTCTTGGTTTACTAGTGCTTCAACTCAATCCTTCACACTGCAAATTAGAGTGTTTATCAATCACAAAGACGAAAAACACCCTCCTCACGTACACTAGGTGGCCAGCCTATTGTACCACTACGTTGGCCCGCAACGTAGTGTTTTGTAACGACTATATGCGTTACGTTCGGAACCATTGTCCCCAAAAACATGTCCCCTTATAGGGTTGTTCACCTCAGCTTTTCAACATCTGAATTCGCACCAAAACAATTTGGTTTGGCTTAACTTTTCAATGAACGTTTGAATTTCGTGAACAACTTTCAATAATCGTCTAGCTGAATCAAATAGCATAAACTTCTACAACAATTCGGACATCAATCGAAATATATATATATACATATATATATATATATATATTCTCATTTCTTAAATAAATCTCAAAAATCTTTTTATGACGTCATGATACCGCGCTGTATTTACAGTCCGTTTGAGGATTCCGTCATTTTGTGACTTTATCATACTACATCATACCATAGTGGGCTAACGATCCTTAGATCACATCCAACACTAAGAAATTCTGCATTGATAACTCCATCGTTTTTATCATCTTTTCACCAGGTTCCATGATGCATTAATGATATAAAATATATTTTGATATTTTCAAATCATTTTCGTCTAGCCAGAACAATTAGCTTAGACTATTCTTTAAACAGTTCAAAAATCTTTGAAAATTAGTTTTAGTGATATCATATCTCAACAGGTAACGATGTGTCAGTGTCCCGAAGTCCACACATACACATTTGTCACCATGCGTTGAGAGTAAAAATTCATTTTAAAAAGGCACATAGTGTAAATTTAGCTTGATATCAAATATTTGAAGTCTAGCATAACTAGAAGATTTGAAAAAACTTATGTCTCCAATTTCAATACTGATCCATTGCTTAATAATTCTATCTATTCTCATAATCCTCAATTCTTCATTCATAACTTAATTATACCCCAGTTCATCAAACTTACCGCACATTGGAAGTTCAGGACTTGCCACAATAATATGAGTTTAAGAACTTATCCTAGTCAGACTATAGGCGTCCATTCGCTGAGGGGTTTAAAACATACCATATTATTATGAGTCACGAACTTACCATATGCATTAGTTTTAAGAATCGCGCCTAATCCTAATAATATATGTCTAATCTTAATAGTTTCTAACTATCAAACATACACATTAGAAAAGAATCACCTTTTCGCAACATATACAATAATAGCGTGACACCAACATTCCAATGATTATCAATATGATAAACTAAGTGCAAGAACAAAACCCTCGCCCATACAAAGATTTGTACAACTCAGTCATCACATGAGTCCTCAATTGAAATCCCACCTAACTCTATCTTACTCTTAACTTGCTCTTTGCTCGATATAAATTCCTCGTATCACATCATCTATAACTCCTCGTGAGTTATCTCGTAATATTTCATAGTACTCCATCTTTATAGCATTAAGCTATAATTATTCAAACATTACAGACCATCTTTCTTTTATAACTTAAGCTGATCACGTCGTGATCTTATTCTATAATCATCTCTCTTAAAATTCTTTTGTTAACTCGTGATCGTTTTGTTTTATGATCCCCTTTCTTTCCTTTCATTTACGACAGTATTCGTTATCTTTGTTATTGGAGTTAGGAAACTCCCATTTCTTATCTACATATCTCTTCAAGATTCTTCTTTGAATCTTCTTGCTTATATAACAATTCATGCTTTAAGAATTTCCAACTTCATTTACATTGTTAAACATTCTAATCGAGTTCCACATTTTCATCATACGTATCCATTTTCTCCACTTGGTACACATCGAGTCTCTAATAGTTTCAATATGGTACGCTGAGTGGTTTCCCATAAACAACCAACAAACTAGGTTTCGAGTTGCTATTTCGTATATACCTCCGCTCTATGAAGGAATCGTTTAGCCCAGATATCATACATCAATTACTAAAGAGTACAAATGTACCATACTTAACTATAACTTTTATTCTTAACTTCTTTATCATTCTCTTCTTATAGACATTTTCTATTTATTATCACCTTACATTCTTATTATTGGAGTTGGGTAACCCCATAACTCTGCGAGATTCTTCTTTGAATCCTCTCACGCTTGTTTTTAATCCCTTCTCTATACGTTTCTTAAATTACTTCTTATTTTTCAAACTCTATCTGAGCTTATTCTTTCATTATCTTCACATTCCTTCTCTAAGGTTATAGCTTATGGTACTCCTACCTAAGGTTTATAACCTACAGCTTTGATACCAACTGTAACGACTCCAAAATTTATACAATTTAATTCTCGATTTCAGTCGTTAATAATACATTCAACCTCTAATTTTACATCATTAAATGATAATACAACCATTGAAATTTGCAAAATAATTAAAATTTTCTATTACAAACTATTCTCGTTCCCAAAACTTTCAACCTATACATCTAAATATCTCAGAATCATTTTAATACTACAAGAGTTTACATCGCAAAAAGATATAATAATACAACATTACTACATTTACTGAAATATTAGACATGGTTTACAAGAATAACAACTTAGCTAGGATATTAAATCTTCATATATCACTTTTGATCCATAACAATCAAGTAACACATAGCATTACCTTCAATTCTTGAATCTGCAAAAATGGTTATTTGCAAGAATGAGCTCGACAGCTCAGCAAAATCTAACAGTTTTCATGCATCACGTAGCACATAATAACATGCTCAACATACAAGAATAATCATAAACAAACATAGCATACATGTTGTAGTTAACATAACAACTATAAAGATTGAGTTCCTTACTCAATCAACATTCATGGTTCAATCATCTAGTCATAGATTGACTTTCACATTTCATACTTTTGACATATATAATATATCATACACTAAAATTTTAAACCAGATCATCATCAAGTTCACAGAGCAAAAAGGAACTGAAAGACTTGCCTTTACCGGCATTTTACCAACACGCTAATACTTCGCGTCCTTGCACAACCTACACTGTATGTGAGATTGATAATAAATAAAATCAATACTCAATCTCATGGTCAAATTTATTCTAAGACCTTACTTTATCTTATTATCATATATAATGTCTTTATAGACATCTAACTATTTTATACGCAACTCAGTTTTATTTTCATTTTCATCACCACACATGCTAGATTATCACACTTGTAGTTTAATGTGCGTATATCACACTATTTTATTATACCACTTTGGTTTCAAAAATGCATATTCAACACATTGTTTACATGTTTAAATTTTCCTTCAAAAATTAAAAATCGCCCTTTTCGATTTCTTTCCATTATTATTCTTGTATTATCATCTTTTCACACTCAGATGCACATAACATCCAATTTTAGTCATTAGTTAGACACTTTGTATACCAAAGTTTAGAAACACTATTACTTTTAGGCATTTTATCGAGCACGTTATGTGCACACATTAACTTATCTCAACTCTTGATCTTAAATGGTTCATTATGCATAAAATATGATAACACATATCTATACTCATTACATATGTCAAAACATATTTTTAATCATCAAAATATATCATCACCCAAAATCTTAATTCAAACAGAATTATAAAACTCATCTTCACAATTTCTTTAACAAAACGTTGTTTTCATTTTTAACGTAACTCGTTCGTTACATGTCCGTTTTTGTTCCTTCTTATATAGAATTAACCCTTACTCAGAGTACTACAACCTCATCTAGGCCTTAAAGTCAGATCCTTATCTATCTAAACCAGATTCTGTAATTCATCAACTAGTATAGAAAATTTCATTTTCTGGACATCCTTACTAAACAATTTTTTTCGGACACGATCTGGTCCATAAAATGGCTCAATCTCGTGAGTCTAGCTAGTAATCTTCCATATCTACAACTTTGCAGTTTTAAGTTGCTTCAAAATCAAAACACACGAATTTATATGAATTTTTCAAAGTTAAAAATCGTAAAAATTTTGATTTTCTGGACAGATTATTTTCCCTTCGGACCAACCTTACTAAAATAGACATTGCAAGAAATCTACAAAGAGTTTTCATTTGATTCCACTTTCAGAATATAGCTTACTTCCATATCTTCGATTTAATATAAGGCTCACGTTCTAACTCATTACACCCAAAGAGGTATGAATTTCACAGAATTTGTCCACAATTACTCAAAACCTAGGAATTTTGTTCTTCAAATTTTCTTTCACAGACCACTTTTCCATGAATATAATTACTCAATACAACTTCTATATACCAATTATCATAGAACTACATTATGAAGAACATAAAAATATAATTAAAATAAGGAATTTAGATTAAAACATTATTAGTATGAATTTAAGAGAGAGATGGAGATGATGATGATGATGATGATGATGATGATGGGGCTTGTTTTGTCTTCTCAAAGCTTTCCCTTCTTCTTCTTTTTCTTACTCTTCTTCTTCTCCTACAACTCTCTCTAACTCTCTTATTCTTTCTTTGGTTTATTTTCTAAAACTAACATACTAACTTGTAGTATATACATATAATATACAATACTAGTAATATATAATATATGTAACTCCTAGTAATTATTAGATATACTAATTACTAGTTAATACATAGGTTACACCAACTTGAACTTGAAAAGCCTAAGACCATGTTTGGCAAATACTCATTATTTTAATTAATCAATAGCTTAACATTAATCAATCTCATCAAATTGTCACATAATTATATTTTTACTTGTTAATTATAATTTCGTGTAACAATCATCACATAACTCATCAAATTTAATTATCTCAATTAAATTAGAACTATAACATAAAATTATTATATTAATTAAATTAAATACTTAATATTCATTTAATTAATCTACTACACTTAATTACATTACTCTATAATCAAAACAAATTTTATTTATTTACTCAATAAATAATTCAATTAAATATTTATATATATTAAAATTAATATAAAATATTCTCTTCACATCAAATCATATATTCTACAATATATGACATACACATACTCACACCCAACATATCTCATAAATAATACTTTTATTTATAAAATTCTCATTTATATATTCTAAAAATTTGGGATGTCACAATTATAATATTACATTATAGTAGTATGATGTGATTATATAATAGTACGTTTTTTATAATTTGAATGGTAGCATTATTATAGTATATTCATGGTATAAAAGTAAAAGGAGGTGGAAAAGAACAAATTGAATTTGAATTCCTGTGATGCAAGCGATGATGTCATCAGATGATGAGGTAAGCGATGATGTCATCAGACGATGAGGTATGCAATGATGTATTATGATCGATGACATCAGCGGTGATGTCATAAATTATGGCAAAAAGACTATTTTACCCTTACTCTGCCAAGCATATAAATAGAAGCTCATTTCTTTATTATTTTTCACCAATTCATTCAAGCTATAGAGAGAGAAAGTATAGAGAGAATAAGAGAGAAAGAAGAAGAGTATTCTGTTACTACATACTATTGCAGTATCCAATCTCCTACTAAGGTAAGTGGTATTTTTCTTTCGTATTCATGAAGAGAGTTATTTTCTTTCAATACTCGTAAGGTTTGTTATTCCATTCTTTATTATTCTGTTAGAACATCCTGTTTGTGCGGATTACGCATGACCTGGTTCCATTCTTTATTATTCTGTTATAATATCTTATTTGTGCGGATTACGAATGACCTGGTTTCATTCTTTATTACACTGTTGAAATGGTCTGTCTACGTGGATTACCGCATGGCGGGCAAAAATCCATTTGCGGTTTTATATATTCTATTATACTAAGTTGGTTGAAGTTTTGGCTTCTATACTCCATGAAATTAGTGGAATATCCTTGATATTTGCGCTTCATCCAGTATTTTTTCATGGAAATATTCTTCTTAGCATTTTTGAATTTTACTCCACAAAACAGTATCATGTTGATAATTTAGACGTTATTGATTTCTGGATAAATTAAATTATAAATCTTTAAAAATTTATCCTTGAACTTGTTTTATTGAATTCTTATATATTGTCATCATCCTCATGTTTATAATATGTTGAAAGTCATCTGTGGCATGTAGTGCATAGATGGACTTGGTATGATTATGATCAGGGATTATTCGGTATAATCATGACGTAATGTTACAAATGACGTGGTAAAAATCCTCATTGGCCATAGTGAATTGATGGAAAGTTGTTGGAATGATCATGACCATTGATGAATACATAAATATCTTTGGCTCGTAGTGCATGGATAATTTGTGGTCGTGATACTAATGAATATTTTTGGCCGTAGTGCAGGGATGATGTGGATTATTTATTAAGCTGAGTCTCAGCGATAAAAGTAATGAAAAACCTTTTAAATCATAGAAGATAGTAGATTTTATTCTCTACTTGACTCTTCTAATGGATTGCTTGTTCTGTTGCAGTTAAACTTGATGTTTGTTATATTTTATCAGTTTAACACTGTTGAAGGCTAATGATACTTTATTCTACATTATCTTATTCATAATATTTCTTACTTGGCTAGTTGAGCTCAGCCTTTTGCTTTCACTGTTCTCTTCAGGAAATGAGAACGTAGCAGGGACTAGTCGGGGAACGGAGTGACGTTCCAGATGATAGCATTAGTAGTTCTATGAAATAGTGTGATAATAAATATATTGCGGACTTATTTTGAGTTTGAATACTGTCTAGAAGACAATATTTGTATTAAAACTTACAGCTCATGTTGTATATTTAAGGTTGTATTTGTATTCTGTACCATGTATTTGACGACTCAAAATAGGTGATGTATACCTATTTTGGGGGCGTCACGATTTCAATGTCTAATGTAGCAACCTTTGATTCATTTTCCACACATAAGATTACTTATCTTTGTTTAGCTTTCTAGTTTTACTTGGTCCCTTCATAAATCTATATTTATGATAACCAAAGTCGGTATCCAATACCCAAGTAGAACCTTGACTTAAAGAAAAATTTATTTCAATCATGAACAAAAACTATATTTGTAACCTAAACTTCACTAAGCTTCTTCTTGTTATCCTCTATAAGATGCTTCTTGCAGTTTTCTCCAGTGTACAGGCTTATTGCAATGGAAGCAAACTCCTTTGATATCCGTATCTATTTTGTTCTTATTATCCTTTGTTTTTGCCTTTCTATTTACCTTCTTTGAATCGTTCTTCTTTTTAGAAGATCCTTTAGCCCTTACCAGTAAGATTTAGTCTTTCTTAGTTGGAAAGTGACTCTCAGCTGTTTTTCAACATGTTAAGTAAATCAGCAAAGCTGATATCTAGCTTGTTCATATGAAAAATTCACAACAATTATGAAAGGAGTCCGGGAGTGAGTGCAAGATCAAATTTTGGCTCAACTCTCCATCCATGACAAAACCTGGTGTCCTAATTGATCAATCAAATTGATAATGTTAAGGACTTTTGTCTTTACTATAGTGTCATCAGTCATTCTATAGCGGAAGAGCTCCTTAGATATCTAATATCTATCAGTCCTACTTTTCTCACCCTCTACTACTTGATGTGCATGAATATAGTAAGAGCATCCATAGTTTCATGCTGACGCTGAAGCTCGTTACTCATAGATGCGAGCATGATGCATTGATCCAAATTTGCATCATCTTGCCATTTTCTAAAAGCAGCAATGTCTTCCTCAGAGGCATTGTTTGTAACCATTGCAGGGATATGCGTATTAAGGACATAAGATACATTTTCAACCGTGAGAACTATTCTCAAATTCCTTAACCAATCCGTTTAATACGGTTCGGTTAAATAGCATCTAATATGCTTCACAATGATAGTAATTTAGTCAGTGTAAAATTCTGTAAATGAATTTATAATTAACAATATTTTAGCATAAATTATTTTATTAATTACCAAAATAAATTAGGTCTTGTTTTAAATTGGTATCTCCCACTATTTTCATCAAACTATATTACCTCACTTATATAGTTGACAAAATCTAATTAAAGATTTGCTAGTGAGAATAAGGATCCCATTTCAAAGGTATATAGCCTTGTGGTGACACAACAACCTATATATAATTAAATAGGTAGACAACTCTTGTTAATTTACAACAACTATGCAACTCATTGTATTTTGCCTCTTTAATTATTTTGATCAAGTGGTGGAATATCCGAATCAAAATTATCCAAGTTAAGTCCAACCTAGTACTCCATATATTCAAAAAAGAAAAATATTGTCCTTGTGATGACACAACAAAATAACATTGTTCAATTTTCTTTATAAGCATCAAATGTGATAAAATTAACATCTCAAAGAATTAAAATAAGCCTTGTGGTGACACAACAAACTTATAATAATTAATTGATACTCTATTTATTTTTATGATGCTAGAAGACGACGTTCGATATTCCAAATATCTTTGAACGCTTAGGACTTAATATAAAAATGTGAGGGGTTTGTTATTAATTTGTTTCATCTTGTTTAGCGCGCATGCACACATATATATAAAATACGCGTCATATTAATTAACATGCGAAACATGTTTGCACAATATATAATATATATAGTATAAGCATGCACATATAGAATACTATATTCTACCCGGATTGATTACGGACTTTTATTCTAGTTTGATTCACTAGAGCCACCAAGTGAACCAAAAGGTCAAACCCTAGGGGCGCAAGAATTAATATTTAAATATAACTATTACATTTAAACCCGGGCTCCATTACCATTACAAACTGGTTTTCAAGCGCTCATTATTCCTTGATCTCCAATTCTTCAAAATTAATTCTAACTATTTCTATTACAAAACTGTTTAAAATAAATAGAAACCTTGATCAACAGTTAAGGGAAAGTACATAGGAGGGAGATAAAATTTACATTAAGAAAAATTAGAGAAGACGACGTACGCATACTTCATTTAATAAAACACATACATTCATGCATTCAACTAAAATAAAATTCAATCACATAGGTCAATAGTCCATAATCAATCCTATTTATTATCATACACATCATCATATGCATCAATAAATAACATTCATCTCATGAATAATAAACATTCAATATATATATATTGATATCATTTAATGGGAAAATTTAGTTAGAATAAAATCTAATTTTGAATCAAAATAAACTTCTTTATTTTAATCCAAATTTAAATCAAAATAAACATATTTTATTTTAATTTATTCAATTTTGAATAAAATAAACTATTTTATTTTAATCAAATTCTTTAATCAAAATAAATTCATTTATTTTAATTAATTATGGAATCTAATTCCTTATCAAAATAAACTCCTTCATTTTGGGTAATATAAAATCTTATTTCATATCTAAATAAACTCTTTTATTTAAGGAAATACGGATTCTCTTTCATATTCACAAATAAACTCCTTTATTTTGAATAATATGAAATCTTATTCCATATCTAAATAAAGTCCTTTATTTAAGGAAACATGGAATCCAATTTTAACTCAAGTTAGTTATCATTGAATCCAATTCAAACTCTAATTAGTTAGCATGAAATTCAATTTTTAAAATTAAAATAAAATTTTTTATTTTAAAATTAAAATAAACTTTTTATTTTAAGATTAAAATAAATTTTTTATTTTAAAATTAAAATAATTAAGAATATCATATATATATATATAACTATTATATATATACAATCAAGATCTAGTCCGGTCTCCCGGATGTTAACCAAAAAACGAACTCCTGATCTCAGCCGTGGGATATATCAAACGGACCAGGAAAGAGAGCATTTGAAAAAAAAAAAGACGCGGGTCAAAAAGGTCTGGCATCTCTTTTTCCTCTCTTTCTCCTAAATCACGATTCCCTTTCACAACAATCTTGACTCGCGAAGCTCTGGTAGTGTGGTCTCTGTCCCTCTCTTAATTTCCCTTTCACAGTAATCTTGAGGATACCGACTGATTTCCCTTTCAGGGTTTCTGTCTCTCTTTTCCCCAAGAATCCCAACTCGCTTTCACAAGTCGCTGGAAATAGCTGTGAGATAAAAGGTCTTCGGCCGAAAACTCATAGGAGTCTCTGAATCTCGTGGTTTTTGTCTCCCAAGAACATTCACAATTTAGGAGTATCCCAAGGTATTTTCTATTACTAGAATTTGAACCAAATGAATGAAATCTAGGATTTGGCAGTAAATTTTGATTTTTGGGTTCTGTCTAAGAATTGCCAAATTGTGTACATCTTTCTGCGATGATATATAGGTGGCATTTCATGTGTTAAATTGAATTTGCAATTTTTGTAGTATAATTATGATTATGAATATCATATTAATATAGTATAATTTCGAGTTTTCACAGTAAACTTGTGAGCTTTCTATGTAAATATGTGAACTAACATAGTGAAAGGATTTTAAATTTTTATAAAATGGTATTGGATTATTTGGCAGTAAAATGTGATTTTTGGGTTCTGTCTTTAGGTTTCAATTTAATAGCAAACATGTCTTCTGGTTGATTCTTTATAATTATGATTATGAATATCATATTAAACCAGTATAATCAAGAGTTTTTACAGTAAAGCTTGTGAGCTTTCAATGTAAAACATTGAACTATCATAGTGAAAGGATTTTAAATTTGCCCATTTGTCCAAAACTTGTTGGAGTGTACGATGAGGAGGACGTTGACATTAACGATGATTGTAAGTCTTCGTTTGATTGTTTTCCTTATTGCAATTTTGTCTCCATCTTTTAGTTGACATTGATGACATTTTCGTGTTTCAGGATGGGAGTCTTTGTGGCGGGGGCTGCTTTCATTAGTTTGTTTGGTGCTTATTTAGGAATTTGAAAGTTTTCTGTATTTTAATTAGTTTCTTTAATGTGTGGATCTACGATGTATGTAATCTGCAAAATTGATGATATACACTATTATTGTTATGTATCAAATTGCTCCTTCACTTTATTGCACTTTAACATTTTATAACAAGAATGTTTGTTCCTTTTGTTTGTTGCAAGCTTACAGATTTTGTTTTTTGCAAATATGGCTGTGCTGCTTTCATGAGAAATCTGGATGCTTATAATTATTTATGTTGTCTAGTGATCATTTTCAGGGCTAGTTGCTTGAAAGCATTTCTAGTTTTGGGATGTTATTTCCAACAAAGAAGCTGTTGTATAAAGCTGAATCTCAAAATGTACAGTAACTTTTTAGGCCATTATGCGAATTTTACATATAAAGCTCACATTATTTCTTTTGAACATTATTTATTACTGTCCACTGTTCTGTGTTTGTTAAGAGGAAATATAAGCGAGATCCACAAAATATGTCAGCAATATCTTACAACAGTGGTTAGAAACTAAGACCTGGGTGTAATTCGATAACTGATGTTGTACAAATAGGAAATGAATTGATTGATGAAAACCTGCATTAATATGTTAAGAGGAAATTAATTGATTGATGAAAACCCGCATTAAAATGTTAACCAAGATGGTTATTGAACATCTTATACCAAGATGGTTTTAAAAAGTTGAATATCATTATACCTTTCCCATTCGACCAATCTATCCTCAGCAAAATTGTGGTGTTAAATTTAAGAGAACCGAGTACACAGTATATCCACAAAGAAGTCTATAACTTGCGCCAAACATATGAAATAACTCCATATTCTGAAAAAACTTCTAATTAGTCCATCATGGCTCCATCACTTTCCTTATCATTCATTTACGTACAGAAAGTGTGAACAAAGAAGGGAAATGCCGATGACATTCCATTTACGCGCACACAAAATGCTATCAAATTAAAAGCCATCAAAGACAAGAACAAACAACCATCATTAAACGAAGGAAAACAGGAAAAGTTAAATAATAGTAGAAGACCATCATTACAATCACTTGACAAGTGTCATGACCGCACTACCAAGGTTAGCCCACAAGGCTAGCCGACATTTTCCTTTATCCTTCTCCCTTGGACAGTCATAGTAGAGCTTTCCAGGATTTTTCTCTGATTCAGATATTCTCATAGCAGCTCTCAGGCGACAATAACACATTTTGTTTCGAAATCGTGTATCATGAGTTTGAATGCTGATGTTGCTTGAAGTAGACATGCCTTTGTTGAACCGTATCTGCCAAAACCACCATAAGATTGCAATGTTTTAGAGACAAGCCACTGTTGGTAATCCACAGATCATTACACATGAACAAAAGTGTTACACTGTAGAAAGATACCCAAATGGTTAAAGAGTCCATCTTCAGTTTTTTTTTAAGAAAATCTAACATGTTTTCTACAAAGTGAATGTAAAAAATGTTAAAGCATGTAAATTGAGCGAAAAATCTAGTAATTTGTGTACATGACATCTGCAAGATAACTAGCTACTTTAAACCCAACAAAGTGCACTAATCTTCGATGGTCCGTAAATATTACTGTTCAAAATATGTGGTAAATACTAACTCCTATTAACTGCAAATAATCCAATGACAATCTTTTTTTTTGCTAAATTGTTTAGACAATCATTACCCAATACAAAACGATTGCTTAATCTGAAAAATATAAGTAGAAAATTATCAGTTTAATTAAAGTCAACTTGCAAGTGCCATTATATTTGAAGGTGATATCTTAGAAATTTTATCATCCTAATAACAATATTGAGATTCAAAAGCCAACCAACTCTTTGATTCTCCTAAAATAATAAAAATAAAAGTAAACAAATAAAAGTAATACATTGACTATGGTGCAAATAATGAACTACTAGTCTCATTGGGTAATTTTTCAGTTGTGAAAATTACAACTTTGTGGAATGATTATGTTGTCATGGCTAAAGATAATTATATTTTTTTGCTGTCATGTAGAGTCTTGTTGTATCAGATGAGATTAGTCCTAGAATGAATAAGTCTGGACAGACAGGTATATTGGACAGATTTATTGGACCAGTGCAAATTTTTTTTTTTTTTTTTTTGCTAGTGACTTTTAAAAAATGTATAGTATTTATTCCAACAGGAATTTTTATAAAATATAGTGTTTTAGGTGTAATTTGGATACATATACAAATACAAATACAAATACATATCCAAATTACACCTAAAACACTATATTTTATAAAAATTCCTGTTGGAATAAATACTATACATTTTTTAAAAGTCACTAGCAAAAAAAAAAAAAAAAAAAAAATTTGCACCGGTCCAATAAATCTGTCCAATATACCTGTCTGCGCAGCATTGCTCGTCCTAGAATACCTGTCTTGAGCATGTTGAGCGGGAAAAGTAGACACTGCTGCATTCTGCAAACCCAACAATAAATAAAATTAAAATACTTTACACTAAAAAATTAATGTTGTAACATGAAACATCCGAAAATATAAGTACATATATGCAAAGACCTCCAAAATTATCAAAGCAATATTTCTTCACAATTATCAAATAAAAGAGCCATATAATATACTAAACAGGTTATCCACACCATAAATCATCACATTAGAAAATCAAAACCAACAAAACCAACAGAGTGACTAATTTTCTCTCAAGAAGCTTAATGGGTTTGACGAAATCAAAACCCCTAAAATGAACCCTAGGATTCGTTCATTTGGTTGCAACAGAAAATTAGAAAATACCTTGCGAATGCGTCGGTCGGGGTCTTGCCGTTTGCGTCGCCGGAGTTTTCGGCCGGAGCTCCAGCATATTTTTCTAAAATTGGCGATCTTGGGAGACAGAGAGGCGAGAGCAGCTGGGTCTGTTGTTAGAGAGAGAGAGAGAGAGAGAGAGAGAGAGAGAGTGATTTGAATGAGATGGAGTGTTTTTTTTCTTAACCCATTGACCCGATTTGAAATCCATCATTTTTTCCCCACCCATTCAAATCAGATCCTGGACCGTTGGATATCATCCAATGGATGAGAAGAAAAGTTCGGAATTTAAGCCAAATTCGGGAGACCGGATGTGATCGGGACTATATATATATATATATACTAGCTGGGTCCCGTGCCTCCGGCACTGTATGGACAAACTTTGAACGACCAAAATAATTTATTGATTGAGCGGAAAATTTAAAGTCATTTGTATTTTATTAAATTATTATTAGATTATTAGATAGATAGATGTATTTTATTAGATAGATGTATGAACGGTGGGATTTATCTCAAACTTTGGACGGCCCGGATGATTTATTGAGTGAGCGGGAAATTCAAAATCATTTGTATTTTATTATATACTAGCTGGGTCCCGTGCCTCCGGCACTGTATGGACAATATGATTTATCTCAAACTTTGAACGACCAAAATAATTTATTGAGTGAGCGGAAAATTTAAAGTCATTTGTATTTTATTAAATTATTATTAGATTATTAGATAGATAGATGTATTTTATTAGATAGATGTATGAACGGTGGGATTTATCTCAAACTTTGGACGGCCTAGATGATTTATTGAGTGAGCGGAAAATTCAAAATCATTTGTATTTTATTAGATAGATATTTTATTAAATTATTATTAGATTATTAGATAGATAGATGTATTTTATTAGATAGATATATGAACGATGGGATTTATCTCAAACTTTGGACGGTCTAGATGATTTATTGAGTGAGCGGGAAATTCAAAATCATTTGTATTTTATTAGATAGATTTTATTAAATTATTATTAGATTATTAGATAGATAGATGTATTTTATTAGATAGATGTATGAACGGTGGGATTTATCCCAAATTTTGAACGGCCCAGATGATTTATTGAGTGAGCGGGAAATTCAAAATCATTTGTATTTTATTAGATATATATATATATATATATATATATATATATATATATATATAGTCCGGATCCAGTCCGGACTCCCGGATTTTGTTAAAATCCGGACTTTTTTTTTTTTTTTTTTTTGCTTTTTTTTTTTTGAAACTAAAAAAAAAAAAAAAAATTTATGGAATTGGAATTTTTACATTATACAGTGTTTTGGGTGTGATTTGGATGCCTATAACGAAACATGTCTGTACAGTCTGGGCAGACTGTACATACATTGGTTGGGGTAGGTATTAAAAACACACCCAAAACACTGTATTATTGAAAAATTTCAGTTCCATAAATTTTTTTTTTTTTTTTTAGTTGTTCTACCAAAAAAAAAAAAGAAAAAAAGAAAAAAAATCAGGTCCGGATTTTCTCCCGTCCGGGAGTCCGGACCTGATCCTCTTTCTATATATATATATATATATATAACCCGGATGCTAACCTGGATCACGTAACTTTCAAACAAGAATCAAAATATATGTAATATTAATAAGTGATTCACGTTAACTTAATCCAATGGAAATCATGAATCTTTAACTTTAGAAGTTAATATATATATATATATATATGATTACTACTGTATATTACAATATACATGTAACCGTGATTCACATGATGACACAGGATCAACGTTTCTTTTTACCTTTTTAAAAAAAATAAATTTTATGTAATTAAATATGTCCAATTAAATTGTTCTAAACACATATCAATATACATAATAAATTAAAAAAAATTAATAATTGACATAAAAGTTTGACTTTGATACCACTGTTAGGTTTGTAATATTTATGAACGCAATCAAATTACACAAAGTAAGCGGAAACGTGATAAAATAAAGTTTTTAAAATTTACAAACCATATATTCGGATCATCCTTTATGCACAATTATTAATTAAACAAAAAGATAAAGAACAAGAATCATACCATTGAAGATTCAAGCTTCCTCAGGTACAAGTTCATTTTCAAATCTTTTTCGCGTTCAACTTGAATCCACCGAGTTTAGTTCTTTCCTTTGATCAACGTTAGCCGCTCAAGTGTTTGGCCTCTAGAGGTGATCCACTAAGGAAGAAAAAAGATTCAAGAAGATGTGTATTTGACAAAATCCTAATTTTTCTATCTCTCATAGAAAATGGTGTACTCTTCTAACTATTGGAATTACGTACTCACGTGTATTGTGAAAGTGTCAACCACCTCACCCATAATAAGACTCCTCTTATTTATAGATGTAGGCAACCCTACTTAACAATTAAGAAATTGAGTTTTATTTTAATTAATTAAACTCCTTTAATTAATTAGGCTCCTAATCTTATTAGAAATAATTAATTAAACTCTTTTAATTAATTAGTCTCCTAATACTATTAAGAATATATGAGAGTACTTTTATTAATTAATTCCCAAACTTATTTAGGAATTAAATAATAATAACAATAATAATAATAATAATAATAATAATAATAATAATAATAATAATAATAATAATAATCTTCTTATTAATTTGTATTTAATATTTCTAAAATATTAAATAATAAATATTAAACTATTTAATTTATTCTATCACCATAGATTAAATTAAATATACTTAACTTATTATTACGATTATGACATGAACTTCTTAAATAATTATTCTCCCTTTTATGATGTGACCCTTTAGATTCTCCATATTAAACCAGTTGTGAATAAATCAATTAGAACAATTCTAATATTATTTAAATAAATAAATTAAACTATTAATTTATTTAAATAAATAATATTTATTCTACAATAGGGATAAACCTCTCTAACGATTAACGACTTTTCAGATAATATAGATTTTAACATTAATCATAAAAGAACCTTTGAGTAAATAGTTACCGTACAATTCAATTCTTCCACCATACAATGTCCCAATTAAATATAAGACATGAAATTACTGTCAAGTCTTATTTTATTTAATTATATGTATTTCGACTCTTAAATGCACAACTCCAAATAATGCAAATTAGAAACTCCTTTCTAATTTTATTCTGCCTTGGCCAAGGACCACTGGGTTGTCATTTATCGAATCACACAAGACATTTCTCTTCTTTTGTAAGACCCCGAAAATTTTTAAATAAAAAGGAATTTTCTTTATTTATTTTTTTTGAAATAGTAAGGGTTGATTTGATTAATGTGGAAAGTTATGGGTAAAATGCGCAAATATTTCGAATAAACAGGTGGTTATAAAATATTCATTATTGTCGGGGAATATTCGTTTGGTCGTGGAATATTCTTGCTGTCGGGGAATATTCGTACGACGGCGCAGTCTTTTGTGGGCCCCATAACGGAAAGCGATTGGATTAAGAAAATGACAAAAATAAGTTGTTTATAAATAACGGCGTAGTTGTCACCGTTAATACTGTTGGAATACTCGGTGGTTAAAACACAGTAATACGCGTTGTTGCACAGTAGCACACGATATTGCACCAATTATTGATTCTTACGTAAGAAGGCACTACTCAATAATTGTTACAGTAATTATTGTTCAGTATTTTATTTATTTGATTCAATAATTACTGCATTGATATTTTATATCACTGTTGTTTCAATAAATTGTCATTACACAGTATTTTCCATTATCGAAGTAATAATTCATATTATCTAAATAATATTATTTGATAACATTATTGGCAATGTCTAGAAAGTTCTGTCTAAGGAGAGGTTTGGTCACCTAATTGCGCGCCAGTAAGGAGAAATTCTTATTGGAAAGCCCCCTCTTTCCTGGGAACGGCCTGGTTGCCAGTATTGTGATTCTGTAATATTATTTATGAATAATTAATTATTGATTCATATGATGAGAAAAATATTGATTTTATGTGGATATAGATGGAGAAAATTTTTAATGTGACAATTGTTGAAAATTAATATTTTATCTTTTTCTGATAAAATAATTCATTTAAATATATTATTTTAATAATATATTAACGGTGATATTTTTATAATGAATGTTGGATATATGAGTATATGAGGAGAAAGAATATTTTTGTGGCATTAAATGTTTAACACATATTTTGTGTGTTGGTGGACACAATTATTGACTGAAATTTGATTATAGTCTGTAAAATCGCCCGTTTGTGGATTTCGGTCAATTTCTGTTTCGAATTTGGAAAAACTTTCTTCTGCAAAGTTGTAGAGAATTGAATTTCCTATTAAAAGTTGCGAGATTCGAATTTTCTGGCAAAAGGGCTATTTATTGTGAATTATTGAAGTTCCGGAGCTCCGAAATAATTGATTTTTGGAAGTTTAAAATATTTTTAATAATAAAAACGTTTTTTATTTATTTTTCTAGAAGGGAGCACTTGTTATTGAGCTGAAATCAGATTTGAAAAAAATGGGCGTAAGAATTTTTAATATATATTATTATTATATTAAATTTTCTGCTTTGGTGTTCTAAGCAATTTCCTATAAATAGGTGCTTAGGTTAGAATTGAAAATCACACCAGAAACTGAATTTTTCTCTCTCTATATTATCGAGCGTATTCTTGTGAGTATTTTGAGTATACTTTGAGTATTGCTATACGGTGCAAGTTCAAGTCATAGCCTATATCCGGTGTTTCAACCAGAAGTACTGTCTTTCGAGGTAAGAGATGTTATTTTTTTAAAATGATATTATTTCTTCTAATATCATTATGCCGAAGTATTGATCTGAACTTTTTATCAAATTTGGAACTTTTTCATGTCAGGGTTACTATTCATGAGTTACTATTCACGAGTTACTATTCACGAGTTACTATTCATGAGTACTATTCACGAAGCGTGAAGATGTTTTTTTTTGTGAAATTACTATCTTTTGGTGTCGGAGTTATTATTCACGTATACGTCACTATTCACCAAAAAATGAAATTTCTTCTTTTTGTCCAAAATATCTATTCTGGATACTAGTTTTGATTGGATCTATGTTTTGATCATTCTTGAATTTTACTTCAGTATGATTATTTATGAAGTATTTTTGAACTCGGATTGTTTAGAGTACGAATCCTTAATACTTGTTATTTTGTTTCACTGGATTCGTTTTCTTTAAAATATTTTTCAGCATCCTCAGTCCTAAATGATGGTGTTACTGAATATCTTTGGCCTGTAGTGCAAAGATGGTTGATTTTATTATGAATATCTTTGGGCCGTAGTGCAAAGATGTACAGGTGATGAGATGAACATGAACAATTGATGAATATCTTTGGCCCGTAGTGCAAAGATGAACAGGTGTTTAGATGAACATGACCAACTGATGAATATCTTTGGCCTGTAGTGCAAAGATGAATATTTGATTTGATTTGAGATATATATTGATTGATGTTACAGGGATAAAATATTGATGATGGACTTTTAAATTCATAGATGTTAGTAGATTTTATTCTCTACTTAACTCTTCTAATGAATTGTTGTTTCCGCTGCAGTTGTTGATCTAAAACTTGTTGTCTATTGTATTCTATCAGATTTTCCCTGTTGAAGACTAAGGATAATTTGTTGTACATTATCTTAGTCATAATATTCTCTACTGGGCTAGTTGAGGTCACCCTTTTCCTTGTTGTTCCATTTTTCTTCTCAGGAGGCGAGAATGTAGCGAGTACTAGTCGGGGTATGGAATGAAGGTTCTAGAGAGAGTTGTTTAGTAGTCCTCACCATTTTTGTAAAATTATGTATCAATAATTATGATGGGGATTGATTTACGTGTGGATATTGTCTAGATGGCAATATCTGTATTTAAACTCACAGCTTATGGGTTGTAAAAGTTGTAGTTGTTTCTGTACCATGTGTATTTGACGACTCAGAATGGGTTGGATGGAATGGACCTATTTTGGGGTCGTCACAGTTGGTATCAGAGCTTAGGGATATGATCTCTGGTGGAGATCGGGGAATAGAACTAGGAGGGGAGAGACGAGTAAATCCTTCGCTAGTGTGTCCTACCTAAGCTTATTTGTTAGTTGGTAAGTATATAGGGATATTATGTGATATATTGATTTTCTTAATTAACCTTTGTTTTATGACAATATTTGAAAATGTCGACTGATAATATTAACAGTGGAGTAAATGAGACCGTGGAGATGCATGTACTTACCAACGAGGAGAACGTGCAGCAGACTGGCAATGTTCCTCCTGTGAACAACGCCACTGAGCAGATGATGAACGACGGGATGTTTAGAAGTTTTTTGCAGTTCATGCAAAATCAGACGAGGGAGACTCGTGTACAAAATACAGGTGGTGATGATAACAACGCGCGGCTTGTCACAGCCAAGCAGTTCAAAGAGTTGGGACCACCAGAATTTAAGGGAAAGCCCGATCCGATCATGGCGGAAACATGGGTCAAGCAAATTACCAAGATATTCGATGTCTTGGGATGCACGGAGGAACAGAAGGTTCCATTCGCCACCTTTATGTTCCGTGGCGAGGCAGACTACTGGTGGGAGTCTGTGAAGCGTACACATCTAGCCGCACTCAGTATGTCATGGGAGACGTTTCAGAAACTTTTCAACGAAAAATACTTTCCTGAAAGTATTCGCCATATGAAGGAAGTGGAGTTTATTAGACTAGAGCAGAATAACATGACGGTGTCCCAGTACGAGGCGAAGTTCGCGGAGTTATCCAGGTTTGCACCTCATTTGGTGGAGAATGAGGAACGTATGACGCGGATGTTTCTGAGAGGTTTGAAACCCGGCATACGTCAGTATCTCATTTCTCATAAATTTTCTATCTATTCAGATGTTGTCAACAGGGCTCAGTTGTTAGAGCGAGATAACGAGTACGTTCAACCGAGGGACCATAACCAAGATCATACTGGTGACAGCAGTCATCAGAACAACGATAACCTGCGAAGAAAGAAGAATACGGGCAAAGGTGGTAACCACTCTGGTGGTAATCCCGGCCATGAAAATAGAAGAAGCGAGTGAGGAGGAGATTTTAAAAAGAGGAGATTCAACAACGACCATGTGAAGACGTCAGCACCAGCAACAACTAGTTCCAAGGGAGGAGAAAGACCACCGGTCGTATGTTACAAATGTGGGAAAGAGGGACATATCAGGCCAAACTGCCCACAACAGTTCAAGGTATGCTATAATTGTGGAAAGGAAGGACATATCGCTCGAGAGTGTACGGTAGCGAAACCAATTCCAGCGGGGATGGTGATTCAAAAGGCTGTCCCAGAAAAGTCAAAGTCAACGGTTCCTGGAAGAGCGTTTGTCGTGACCGGTCAAAATGCGAGGAACACGAACGAAGTTAGCACGGGTTAGTTAATTATAATTCTTGCGAAGTTTATACCTTACTAGGTACCGATTCTACCCATTCTTTTATCTCTCTTGCTTGCGCTCAACGTTTGAACTTGACTCCGGAGAAATTAGACTTTGACCTATTTATGGAGACTCCGTTAGGAGAAACTTTCATTACATCTGTTGTTTAGAAATCTTGCTTGATTCAAATTGTCACTATCACATTACCTGTTAACCTTATTTCTATAGAGATATTTGCTTTTGATGGGATTTTAAGGTTAACTACTCATCATGCCAAAATTAATTGCTTTTGTAAAGGTTGTTAGTTTTCATATTCTTAAGCAACCTGATATTCGAACTCAAGCAATCAAACCATTGAAGTCAAACATTTTTATATCAAGCCATGAAGTCATTCGTTTATTGAAAAACGGATGTCAAGTTTTCTTAGTCATGTTATGGACTTGAACAAAAATACGTCAGATTTGAATGATATTTCTGTTGTTAGTAAATTTCCTGATGTATTTTCTGAAGAATTTCTTGGCTTACTCCCAAAGTGTGATATTAAATTTTGTATCGACTTTGAATCCGGTACAAAACCCATTTCTAAAATTTCATATCGAATGTCTCCTATTGAACTTCAGGAGTTAAAAACTCAACTGTAGAAGTTGATACCCGAGCCTTTATCTGGTGACTTCCTTTGTGGAATGCACCGAAGCCAAACTCTTCATAGGAAACACAATATTCGTGCGATAGTAAACTGATAGGTGTCATTGTAACGTGTTATCCAAGGTTGGGATATGAGTCACAATTGAGAACAACCTAAGTCAGTAATCGAAATACGTATCTTAGTTGGTTATTATTGGAGATTCGTTGAAGGATATTCTCGAATCGCTACTCCATTAACGCAACTGACTCGTAGAGATACAAAGTTCGAATGGAGCAAGGAATGTGGGAAGAGCTTCGAAGAACTCAAGAGGAGACTCATTTCAGCACATGTTCTGACCATGTCATCCTAGAAAAGCGAACGTGGTAGCTGACGTGTTGAGTAGAAGATCGTATACAAGTACGAGTACGATATTCTCAAAGACTAATTTCGTATAATTTATAAATAATAGAGATGGAGATAAAAACTCTAGGTACCCACGTGATGATATACGAGTATAATCGACTTTAATCGATAAAATTAAAGATGTTCAAGCTACACACCGGAGCTGGTGAATATGAAGAAGCAGGTACAAGAAGTTGTTATTCCAAAAGCGAGAATTGGCGATGTGAGCAAAGCTCAAACCTTCGATTTATTAATCCATTTGAAATTCTCGATCAAATAGGAATTGTGGCCAATAGTCTCGTTTTATCGCCAAGTATGACGCGTGTTCATAACGTTTTCACGTATCGATGTTACGTAAATATATGGACGACCCGAACCATGTTATTGAGTTAGAACCGAACGAAATAGCCGAAGACTTAACGTACGAGGAGGTACCTGTCAAGATGTTGGATGGGAAGGAGCATGTCCTACGCACGAAGGTCATACCACAAGTTAAAGTTTTGTGGACGAATCATGCTATAGAGGAAGTGACATTGGAGTTGGAAACGGAAATGAAAGCGAGGTATCTTTACCTTTTCGAAACATCAGTTATGTACGTCAATTTCGAGGACGAAATTTCATAAGGAGGGGAGGTTGTAAGACCCCGAAAATTTTTAAATAAAAAGGAATTTCCTTTATTTATTTTTTTTGAAATAGTAAGGGTTGATTTGATTAATGTGGAAAGTTATGGGTAAAATGCGCAAATATTTCGAATAAACAGGTGGTTATAAAATATTCATTATTGTCGGGGAATATTCGTTTGGTCGTGGAATATTCTTGCTGTCGGGGAATATTCGTACGACGGCGCAGTCTTTTGTGGACCCCATAACAGAAAGCGATTGGATGAAGAAAACGACAAAAATAAGTTGTTTATAAATAACGGCGTAGTTGTCACCGTTAATACTGTTGGAATACTCGGTGGTTAAAACACAGTAATACGCGTTGTTGTACAGTAGCACACGATATTGCACCAATTATTGATTTTTACGTAAGAAGGCACTACTCAATAATTGTTACAGTAATTATTGTTCAGTATTTTATTTATTTGATTCAATAATTACTGCATTGATATTTTATATCACTGTTGTTTCAATAAATTGTCATTACACAGTATTTTCCATTATCGAAGCAATAATTCATATTATCTGAATAATATTATTTGATAACATTATTGGCAATGTCTAGAAAGTTCTGTCTAAGGAGAGGTTTGGTCACCTAATTGCGCGCCAGTAAGGAGAAATTCTTATTGGAAAGCCCCCTCTTTCCTGGGAACGGCCTGGTTGCCAGTATTGTGATTCTGTAATATTATTTATGAATAATTAATTATTGATTCATATGATGAGAAAAATATTGATTTTATGTGGATATAGATGGAGAAAATTTTTAATGTGACAATTGTTGAAAATTAATATTTTATCTTTTTATGATAAAATAATTCATTTAAATATATTATTTTAATAATATATTAACGGTGATATTTTTATAATGAATGTGGGATATATGAGTATATGAGGAGGAAGAATATTTTTGTGGCATTAAATATTTAACACATATTTTGTGTGTTGGTGGACACAATTATTGACTGAAATTTGATTATAGTCTGTAAAATCGCCCGTTTGTGGATTTCGGTCAATTTTTGTTTGGAATTTGGAAAAACTTTCTTCTGCAAAGTTGTAGAGAATTGAATTTCCTATTAAAAGTCGCGAGATTCGAATTTTCTGGCAAAAGGGCTATTTATTGTGAATTATTGAAGTTCCGGAGCTCCGAAATAATTGATTTTTGGAAGTTTAAAATATTTTTAATAATAAAAACGTTTTTTATTTATTTTTCTAGAAGGGAGCACTTTTTATTGAGCTGAAATCAGATTTGAAAAAAATGGGCGTAAGAATTTTTAATATATATTATTATTATATTAAATTTTCTGCTTTGGTGTTCTAAGCAATTTCCTATAAATAGGTGTTTAGGTTAGAATTGAAAATCACACCAGAAACTGAATTTTTCTCTCTCTATATTATCGAGCGTATTCTTGTGAGTATTTTGAGTATACTTTGAGTATTGCTATACGGTGCAAGTTCAAGTCATAGCCTATATCCGGTGTTTCAACCAGAAGTACTGTCTTTCGAGGTAAGGGATGTTATTTTTTTAAAATGATATTATTTCTTCTAATATCATTATGCCGAAGTATTGATCTGAACTTTTTATCAAATTTGGAACTTTTTCATGTCAGGGTTACTATTCATGAGTTACTATTCACGAGTTACTATTCATGAGTTACTATTCACGAGTTACTATTCACGAGTACTATTCACGAAGCGTGAAGATGTTTTTTTTGTGAAATTACTATCTTTTGGTGTCGGAGTTATTATTCACGTATACGTCACTATTCACCAAAAAATGAAATTTCTTCTTTTTGTCCAAAATATCTATTCTGGATACTAGTTTTGATTGGATCTATGTTTTGATCATTCTTGAATTTTACTTCAGTATGATTATTTATGAAGTATTTTTGAACTCGGATTGTTTAGAGTACGAATCCTTAATACTTGTTATTTTGTTTCACTGGATTCGTTTTCTTTAAAATATTTTTCATCATCCTCAGTCCTAAATGATGGTGTTACTGAATATCTTTGGTCTGTAGTGCAAAGATGGTTGATTTTATTATGAATATCTTTGGCCCGTAGTGCAAAGATGTACAGGTGATGAGATGAACATGAACAATTGATGAATATCTTTGGCCCGTAGTGCAAAGATGAACAGGTGTTTAGATGAACATGACCAACTGATGAATATCTTTGGCCTGTAGTGCAAAGATGAATATTTGATTTGATTTGAGATATATATTGATTGATGTTACAGGGATAAAATATTGATGATGGACTTTTAAATTCATAAATGTTAGTAGATTTTATTCTCTACTTAACTCTTCTAATGAATTGTTGTTTCCGCTGCAGTTGTTGATCTAAAACTTGTTGTCTATTGTATTCTATCAGATTTTTCCCTGTTGAAGACTAAGGATAATTTGTTGTACATTATCTTAGTCATAATATTCTCTACTGGGCTAGTTGAGGTCACCCTTTTCCTTGTTGTTCTATTTTTCTTCTCAGGAGGCGAGAATGTAGCGAGTACTAGTCGGGGTATGGAATGAAGGTTCTAGAGAGAGTTGTTTAGTAGTCCTCACCATTTTTGTAAAATTATGTATCAATAATTATGATGGGGATTGATTTACGTGTGGATATTGTCTAGATGGCAATATCTGTATTTAAACTCACAGCTTATGGGTTGTAAAAGTTGTAGTTGTTTCTGTACCATGTGTATTTGACGACTCAGAATGGGTTGGATGGAATGGACCTATTTTGGGGTCGTCACATCTTTTACTAGAAGCGATAGATTTTTTTATTAATCATACATTATCTCCATGTACAACTTATTATACCCAAACATACCCTTTGATATACCCTAAGGGTCTTAAGAAATAAGTCAAAGTATAACTCATCATAATAACAATATACTATGATGATCTCGAGTCCAAGGATCACTTGTACTACTATCACTACATGAATTCCTATTGACATGAAAGTAAAACTCCATTATGTATTCCTTAGCGAGCCACGTTCAGTGAACTTATTCTCTAATAAGTACCTACATACTTGCTTTAGTATCTCCACACAAATGATCATGAGATCAATCATCCTCATCCAATGAACAAGCAACGTATGTACCAATCTATCCGAATTCACTAATCCTTAATTTAGTATTCCAACGATTGGGAACTATTTTAGTTTTAAGCTTTCTAAGAATTTAGATCTCATTAGAATGATCATCATCATTATTCTAAAAGCATTGCTTAAAACTATGGGTTTATCACATATTATAAAACAACATCATGTAGATAATTAAAAGCCTTTAATAAATTAATACTTTTTATTAATAAATGAGTAAGATTGTTACAAAGTATATGCTTTATCATCAAACATGATTGGCTTGTGTGCATACTACTTTCACTTGTCCAGGTAAGTAGAACAATTCCTTTTCCAGTGACCTTTCTCGCCCACAGTGAAAACATTTCCCTTTAAGTTTTGCTTTTGCCCCTTTCTTCCCAACCCCTCCAGATGGAGGAATGTTTCCATTCGTAGCTTTCTTACTGTTATTTTTTTCCAGTTCTTGCCCTTAGGCTTTCCCTTAAAAGTACCAGTTTCTGCAATATGAATGTTTCTTCTTGCACGAAGAATACCCTCTACTGCTTGAAGTTCCTTCATCAGTTCAGGTAAGGTTAAAGACATTTTGTTCATAGTGTAATTAAGTTTGAACTGGTTGAAGGAATCAGGCAAGGTCTCTAGCAACATGTCAACCTGGGTTTCGACATCAACTATTGCTCCTAGGATTTCCAGTTCATTTAAGTAATAAATAATTTTTAAACAATGATCTCGAACTGAAGATCCCTCGGACATCTTGGAATTCATAAGTGTTTTCATCACAGTCTGTCGTGCAGCACGACTCTGGTCAGCAAACATTTCATGAAGGCTATCCAAGATTTCTTTAGCAGTGGTAGTAGACTGATATTGGTGTTGCAATATATTTGACAAAGATGCCAATATATAGCAACGAGTCATATCATCTGCCTTTTGCCACCTCTTATGGTTATTCTTTTTGTGCAACAATAGCATTTTCTGGAAGAACTAGGCAAGGTTCAATCAGCACAAATTTGTAGTCCTCAACAGTCAACACAATGTCAAGGTTTCTGTTCCAGTCCACATAATTTGGTCCAGTTAACTTATTTTCTTTAAGGATAACAACAAGGGAATTAAATGACGACATGGTAATCTATACAATTATACAATATGCGTAAATTAAATGGTTATTCCATAAAAATAAACTTTTGCATATGATATGAAAGTGTAATCCTCAAACACAAACATAAAATAAACATGGCAACTTAATTTCAAATAATTCTCTTTTCCATGGGAAAAATAAGAATAATTTAAAATTACAATTATTTTATATTTCGACATCTCATGAAATAAAAATAATTCACCATTTAATTTAGCCCAAAACAATAATAATAAGTATCACTCCGATGGGGAGAATTATTATTTATGTTTTGTCAAATGTATACCATCCATTTAAATTTTCTCTAAAATTTTAATACAAATATTTCAATGGGAAATAATTCATAATACAATTTTAAATAAATTTATCACAAGGAAATCCATATCTAATATATAACTAGATTCATGTATCTTCCAAAGGGAACTCACAAATTTTTAGATTTTATTCATGTATCAATATATTGGACCAATGATGGAGACAGTAAGAAATACAATTCTTTCTCCCATTTGATTTTTTTTATTTTTATAAAAAAATTGAGGATTTTTATTTATTTAAAAATATATAATAATATTAATATCCCATATTAATACATATAACATGTAAACTAAGATCCATGCATATTCACATTTAACAATTATAATATTATGAAATTTTAACAATTAAACATTATAATTGTTAACTACTAATAAATATAAATGAATATGCATATTTAAACAAAAGGTTTGTTGGTACAGTTGGTAGAGTTTGATTATTGCAACAATTGTAAGGTTTTGTGAAGATCAAAGTAGAAACCAAATTGCAAAAATAGCGTGTTGGGAATTGCATATTTAAATTTGATGTTGAAAGTAAATAATCCTGCTTATATGTAAAGTCCTTCAAGAAATACATGTACAAGGACTTAGTGATAGATCAAAATTGTTAGGTCAGATATATGCTTTATGTTTATCATTCTGTAAATGAATGTATAGAAAAAAGATCAAAGCTGTTAGGTTGATCTAATTTTTGAGATGTAATAAATAGGCTTAAATAGAATCGTAGTCTGTCAAGCCAGTCAAGAGATTGCAGAAGTCAAGGAGCATCAAGAATCGTAGTCTGTTTGCTTTGGAGGGCCTCTCCCAGAATCGTAGAGTGGTCCAAACGCCTGCCGAGCCAACTCAAAAATCATAGTGTGCTCTCGAAAGCATAGAGTCTGAAATTCAAGCAAGCAAAGATCGTAGTCTACCAGTACTTAAGAGAAATTGTAGTGTTCTCTTCTATCAGTACCGGATCAAGCACTAATGTGGCAAGACACCACGATCATAATCGTTGTGCATCATCTGTCTACATCAGAAGCATCGAGCTTTGTCCATTTGTTTAAGAATAAATTATAACAAATGTGGATTGGATTATAGACATTGAGATTCTCAAGAATTCCAATGAACCAACACTCATCCTTATTATATAACAAAGAAACGTGTTGAAGAAGCTAAGGAAAGTACTACATGTCAATCGAAAACACCTTTTTAGGTGTTAGGTGAGATAAAAGTCTGTTGTGTCAGTGGGCCAGACGGCTAAACAAAAGATTTATAGAAAGTCATCACCAGTGCTCAGAAAAATGTCAATTACAATTAATGCTTCAACGGATGCCTTCAAACGGATACATTTCAAAGGCACCTTATATACAAATCAATTGCAGATGCAAGAAGTAAGAAAGCATACAACGAAAAGTTGAAGAACACTCAACGCTCAACTCTACAATCTGAAAAAAAAGTTTGCTTAGCTACTCAGTTCTTTTGAACACAAGCTTAACGACAACTGAGTAGCACCATTCAAGAACTCAACTATCATTAAGTGAAGTAAGAAGTTCCAAGTCTGCTGGACTTGAAGAGTTCTGAGTGAACTAAGAAGTTCCAAGACTGCTGGTCTTGAAGGAATCTGTGTGATTCAAAGATTGTAAAGACATTCTTAGTGGATTTCCTACTCAAGGAGTAGAAGAGTGGACTAGGAGCCTTGAGTTCTCTGAACCACTTAAATTCTCTGTGTCTTTTATATTCGTGCTTTAACTACTATACTTGTTATATCTTCCAGTTAACTATTATCTCTGTTTATCTTAAAGGGGAACAAAAAAATCATACATTCCGCTAAAACTGATAAACAAATTTGACAATGTATTTTGAAAAAGAAAATTTTAAAATATCTATTCAACCCCCTTTCTAGATAAATATTGTGACCCTGGGAACTAATAATTGGTATCAAAGCAGGTTCTCTCAATCAGCCTACAAAGCTTGAGTAGATCTAATGGCACATATGATAAGCGAATCAAAGACTGAAAGATGTAGCAAGCCACCCATTTGCAACGAATATAAATTTGCCAACTGAAAAGTTTGTATGCAAGCATACATGGACTCAATAGATGAAGATCTATTTGAAACTGTCATAAATGGGCCCTACATCCCAACAAAGCTCGCACCAACTCCAGAAGATCCAAACAGAGTTCAAATCAAGGTCAAAGCTGAATGGACTGACAACGGAAAGAAAGTTGTTCAACTCGACAAAAAGGCCAAGAACATTCTGTTCCAGTCTTTAGTAGATGACCTATTTGAAAATGTGGTCAACAAAAAAACTGCAAAGGAAGTATGGGAAGCATTGCTCATTATGCATGAAGAAACTGAAGAAGTCTGAGAAAACAAACAATCTCTTCTAACTCAACAATACGAAATGTTTGCCCATGTTCCAGGTGAAAATGTCACTTCCACTTATAAAAGATTCAATGTTCTGCTCAACTCACTTCGAGCTTTTGGAAAGATCAATCCAAATAAAAATCTGATCATAAAGTTCATGAGAGCTTTACCTAGCAAGTGAGATGCTAAAATAATTGCCATCATAGAATCAAAGAATCTCCATGAAATGACTGCTCAACAATTCTATGGCAACCTTCTCACCTATGAACTAGAGCTGACTCAGTGAGCAGAGACTTTATCTGAAGGAATGAAGAAGGACTAAGGAGTTACTCTCAAAGAAATAGATACCATCTACAAAGCTAACACTGAAAATGACTCTGAATCTGAGGAAAATGATGATAAGGATATTGCAATGCTGGTAAGAAGACTCAAGAGGTTCATGCGTAAAGGCAGAAGAAACAAACCTAAGAGATTCAACAACAACAGCTAGGAGCAGATAAATAACTTATATTACAACTACATGAAGCCTGGCCATTTCATTGCAAACTACAACAAACCTCTTAGAGAAGAACTAAAGAAGAAATTAAATTCAAAGAAAGAATTCAAAGGCAACAAGAGGCTCCAGAAGAAAGACAAAGGTCTTGTAGCCGAAGGATCATGGAGTGACTCAGACAACGACACAACTTTGTGACGGCCCCAAATCCGGGTATCTTTCAACCCGACAGATGGTGCTACACGGTACTATTAACTACACATTCATTTCATTGAAACAACATCAAAATGAGTGTATTAACTACATTCTTATTACAATCATAATAAATTCATTCCCAGGTTCGGAAACCGAATACATTCTTTATTGTTCATAAGTGTAATACATACACATACTAGTCTATTACAGGATATCTAAACATCCATCTTAGCTTTGCCTTTATCTCTCTTAGAACTCTCAGTTCGTTCGGCCTTAGCTAAAATCATGTAATTAAAGCAAGAAGTTAGCATAACTAACTCAACAAGTTTAACAAAGGATAATATAAATACCACATCGAGAATTATATGATTATTCTCCATAACTGAACAAGTAGCTATGAAGTACTATAAAACATTGGCTAGAACTTCTCATTTCATAACAATGATTCGAAAGTATATATATAATAACTTAGGAATTCTGAATCGGTCGAAAGACCATAAACATACTCTTTTTGTTTTTATACATGAAAAGGACATCCCGACACTAAGGCAGTACATCCGGTATTACTTACGAGCACTTCTAAGTGATCAGCCTATAGTACTCTATGTTGATCAACATTCATCCGTTAAACGTATTTACGTTTAAGTTTTGGCAACCTCACGTGCCCATCGAATAATCGATGAAAATACCTTTGTTTATTCATATACAAACTTACATTTGAATATGTACCAAATACTTGGCATAGGATAACGTTAATAATTCTATATCGAAAGACTTGTAAACAAATTAATCTAACTCTTAATAATAGTCCAGTCGAGTTAAAACTGGTATCGACCCTTTCGTAAAACAATTCATGCATTTCAAGACATGAATCACAGAAAACTTGACTAACACGAAGGTTAGACAAGCGTTAAGAAAACATGCCTTCAAGCGTCTTCGAATATAATATTCAATAGTTCTCAGTCTTTACAGAATCTACATGATATATTCACATAACACACTGTAATTAGCTATCAAACAATCTAATCACATTGTTATTACCAAATTCTTTCTCTTCTATAACTTAATCGAATTTATTCCATTAATAATGTCAATTCGATTTATTATACTTCATTACGGCTTGTTAACGTTCTTACATTTATTAACCGAAACTCGATCATCATTGGTAAAGTACCAATGTTGAATACAATCTACCTTCTTACTCTTTATGTTCTTGTTTGATCTTTATTAACCACATTTACATTCTTAAAATCATCACTAAATAAGTGATTTAAAAGTAGTCTTTACCATGTGCACTAAGTACCGTCATATTCCTTTATTGATTTATAATCAATTGGACCTAGGAAACTAACTTAGTCAACAAAATCCCACTCCTGGCGTTGCGGCGCCAAACTCTAGTACACCATTGGCGCTGTGGCGCCAACTAATAGTGGATGAAGCCCGGAGCTAGTGCCGCAGTGCGACTAATAACACTGGGTTGGCTCTGCAGTGCCACCCCTGAGCCTCAGTTGGTTGTGACAATTTGGTTTTTCTACGAACTTCCCGGGCTCATAACTTATTCATTTTACATCTGAATTGGCTCATTCAAAAGCCAACAACTCACAAATTACACACTCTAGGTGTTCATGCAAGAATCTTACATTTTTGAATCCGTTAACTCAGAATTCACCTTTTAGTTCATTATCGAGAGTTCATTTATCGTTCGTGAGCGTTCAATACTCGTTTTCTTCGTTCTAAGTCAGAATTCGACGATTCTTGAGTCCACAACTCTTGAATACCTTATATCACGTGTTAGCATTGAAAATTAAAGTTTCTAAGTCACACGTCAACTTTTGACTATTAATTCGAGATTTCTACGTTTTCGACGTTTAACGTCTATTTTCTCAAAATTCACCATAACTTTGTTACTCGTGTTCTATATGCCAAATCAAATGGAACACTCCAGTGATTCATCATCTACATCATAATCAAGAAAGATGCACATACCCTATCTATGATGGTTTTCAATTTGTCCATCGACAACCAAGTTAATGTTCAAAGATTTCTACGGTTTAAACTTACGTAAACCCTTATGATTTCTACTTAAACATGACTTATCAATGTTTTAATCTTTAATAGCCATCCTTATTCCTCCTAAAGAGACATGCTCCACCAATCTATGATTCTCTATGAAAAAGAAATCAAAAAGTTTAAAAACTAACGCTTACAAAATATTACCTTTTCGTTCTTCGCGTTCTTGGTAAACTTCTTATGTTTTGCTTCAAAGTAGCTTGATTACTTGTTTCTAGCTCTTCCTCTCTCTTAATATATGTTGGCTAAGTTTGTAAAACACAAAATGACCAACCTAAGCTTTCTTTTATAGGCAAACCAAATAGAGGGCAAAATGGTTCATTGGCCAACTCCTTACTATTCCCACCTCCATAACAACTTAGCCACCAAGTAATCACTTTACTTGGTGGCCAAGTGGCCGGACCACATGGTCCATGGGTCATCCCCATGTGTTTTACCCATCCGGTGACCCATCAGTTCGATCCGCGGTTTGGTTTCTTGGATCGGGCTTGACTTAACCTTAACATTCGTGCCTTAACTTGGGTTTGATTACACAATTCATTGGGCTTGATATAATCCAAGTCCAATTGGATTATACAAATTCCTTAAACTCAAAATCCATTAAGAACTAATCATATTCTACGCGTATAACTCACGTATTCTCTTCGTTTAGTATTTAAACGATATTCGTATTATACATCGAAATATTCTTCATACTATACTCATATTCTAACTAGTATCATACTCATATTTCGCATGTCTAATAATCCTAATCATTATACGCATTACACTTTCTTCTTGGAAATCACTTTCACTAACCCTTAGGTTTTAAGTCCGCAGGCGAAAACTTCGCTTGCCATATTTGAAATATTATTGGATATTCCATCTCGTCTTATAATTCTATCATTACGCATTTCTCAGAAATTCAAACTCAATTCCCAAACAGAAACGGATGAATAGTGTTTTTACGAAAATTTTCTCGGAAAACATTTATTTTCATCTTATAAATTCAAAACAATTAATCCTAGCACATAGCCAGAATACTAACCACATCCACACATTCTAGGTCATAAAACGACGTTCAAATAACTTATTCACATAAATAATTAATTAAATTCATTTAATCCACATAATCAAATAAAAATGTAATTCATTAAAGATTCGATTTTCTCTGGCGTTACATTCTCCCCTCCTTATAAGGATTCTGTCCCCAGAATCTTGATATAATTACATAAACAAACGAGTAAACTTTTCCTTCATTTTATTCTCGATGTGACGTCCCCAAAATATGTATACATCACCCATTCTGAGTCGCCAAATACATGGTACATAAATCAAATACAAACTTCTTTTATACAATACGACAACATCGTAGCTTAGAGTTTTTGGACGAATATTGTCTCATAGACAATATTCAAACTCAAATGAAGTCTTCATTATATTTATTATCACACTATTTCATAAAATAGTGAGGACTACTATAGCCACCATCTCGGACCATCACTCTGTTCCCTGACTAGTCCCAGCTACGTTCTCATTTCCCGAAGAGAACAATGAAAGCAAAAGGGTGAACTTAACTAGCCCAGTAAGAAATATTATGACTAAGATAATGCAGAATAAATTATCGTTAGCCTTCAACAGTGTTAAACTGATAAAATACAATAAACATCAAGTTTAACTGCAGCGGAACAAGCAATCAATTAGAAGAGTCAAGTAGAGCATGATATCTACTATCTTCTATGATTTAAAAAGTTTTTAATTAACTTTATCGCTGAGACTCAGCTTAATAAATAAACCACATCATCGAATCATCCCTGCACTACGGGCCAATGATATTCATGTAATCATCAATGGTCATGATCATACCAACAACTGTCCATCAATGCATTACAAGCCAATGATGACTTTTACCACATCATTTATAACATTACGGTCATGATTATACCGAATAATCCCTGGTCATAATTGTAAGACCCCAACTTTTATAAATAAAAATGAATTTTCTATAAATATCATTTTTGAATATTATGGAATGAATTTGATATAATATTATAGTTGTGAGTAATATTTATAAATTTTTCAAAGTACACAAGTTGTTATATAATATTCGATTGGTCGGGGAATATTCGTTTTAACAGGGAATATTCGTATAACGACACAATCATTGGTGGACCCCACAACGAAATTATTGTCGGATTGAGAAAATGACAAAAATACTTTATGAAAATAACGACGAAAGTTTTACCGTTAACTGTTGAAACACCCGGTGTTAAAAGTACAGTAATACGTGTAGTTTCACAGTATTGATGCTTACGTGAGAAGTCACTCAGTTTTGTTCAATTATTGTTACAGTAATTGCTGCATAGTATCTCACGTTATTTGATTCAATTATTGTCAATATTTTATAATCAATAATTGAGATGACAAAGTTATTAATATTATTATTTACAATATTAACGATGTCTAGAACTGTCACGGAGAGGTTTGGTCACCTAATTGCGCGCCAATGGGGAGAAATCCTTATTGGAAAGCCTTCTCTTTCTTGAGAACGACCTGATAAAATAATATTGTGAATTATAATAATGATGATGAGTTTTGTTTTATTAGTATTATTAATGTAACAAAACAGAAAAACTTTTTATATAAAACAGAATACTCTTATAAAGTTATTCGTTTTATTAGACTATAAATAGAATATATAATATTCTATTATGCATAATATTTTGCATAGTAAAATCTTTTTATATAAAATATAATAATTTTATAAAGTTATTTATTTTATTAGACAATAATTAGAATATATTATATTTTATTATGCATAATGTTGCATAGTACCTGTATAGTGTTTTGCATAGTAAAATCTTTGTATATAAAACTGAATACTTTTATAAAGTTATTTGTTTTATTAGATTTTAAATAATATATATATATATATATATATATATATATATATATATATATATATACACATATTGAGAATATATTATATTTTATTATATAGTGCAGCATAGTATCCATTCTATTTTCCTATAAATAGGATGCTTAGTTAGAATTAAAAACCACACCAGAAGTTCAGAGAATTCTTCTATAATCTTGAGCGTATTTCTTTAGAGTTTTAAGAAGCTTTGAGCGTAGTGTAAGTTTTCTTCAAGAATATCCTTGCCCTACCAGTCGGAATACTATTCTTTTACGGTAAGGGATATTATTTGTTGTACTCGTAAGGGGTATTCTTTCTTTCTTATTCGTGAAGAGAACTTCTATTATTCCATTCTTTATTATTATGTTGGATTAACCTGTATACGCGGGATACCCTATACTTGGTGAAATTCTTCTGTTATTCCATTGTTTATTATTCTGTTGGAATATCCTGTCTGTGCGTTTATGCATAACCTGGTTCAGTTGTTTATTATTCTGTTGGAATATCCTGTCTGTGCGTCTATGCATGACCTGGTTCCATTATTTATTATCCTGTTGGAATATCATGTCTGTACGTTTACGCATGACCTAGTTCCGTTATTTATTATTCTGTTAGAATAACCTGTCTGTGCGGTCTATCGCATGCCTGGTGATTTCTTTTGTTATTCCATTCTTTATTATACTCAGTTGGTTAAAGTTTTAACTTCTATACTCCATGAAATTAGTGGAATATCCTTGATATTTGCATTTCATCCAGTATCTTTTCATGGAAATATTCTTCTGAGCATTCTTGAATTTTACTCCACAAAGAAGTATCATGTTGACAATTTGGACGTTATTGGTTCCTGGATAAATTAATTCTTGAACTTGTTTTTATTGAATTCTTATATCATTGTCATCATCCTCATGTTTATATTATGTTGAAAGTCATATGTGGCCTATAGTGCATAGATGGACTTGGTATGATTATGACCAGGGATTATTCGGTATAATCATGACCGTAATATTACAAATGATGTGGTAAAAGTCCTCATTGGCCTTAGTGCATTGCTGGACAGTTGTTGGAATGATCATGACCATTGATGAATACACGAATATCCTTGGCCTGTAGTGCATGGATAATTTGTGATCGTGATACTAATGAATATCCTTTCCCGTAGTACAGGGATGATGTGGATTATTTATTAAGCTGCGTCTCAGCGATAAAAAGTAATGAAAACCTTTTAAATCATAGAAGATAGTAGATTTTATACTCTGCTTGACTCTTCTAATGGATTGCTTGTTCCGCTGCAGTTAAACTTGATGTTTGTTATATTTTATCAGTTTAACACTATTGAAGGCTAATGATAATTTATTCTGCATTATCTTAGTCATAATATTTCTTACTGGGCTAGTTGAGCTCACCCTTTTACTTTCATTATTCTCTTCAGGAAATGAGAACGTAGCAGAGACTAGTCGGGGAATAGAGTGATGGTCCTAGATGGTGCATTAATAGTCCTCACTATTCTTTGAAATAGTGTGATAGTAAATGTAATGAGGACCCCATTGAGTTTGTATATTGTCTAGATGACAATATTTGTATTAAAACTCACAACATATGTTTAGTCATATTTTACACGACTGTTATATAATTAAATTTGTATTTAAATTCTGTACCATGTATTTGGCGACTCAAGATAGGTGATGTATACCTATTTTGGGGGCGTCACAGTTGGTATCAAAGATTAGGGATATGATCCCTGGCTAAGATGTGAGAATAGAACTAGGAGGGGAGAGACGGGAAATTCCTTCGCTAGTATGACCTACCTAAGTTTATTTGGTATTTAATTGGTCGGTTAGAATATAGGGATAATATGTTACATGTCAATTAACCTTTGTTTTATGGCAGTATTTGAAAATGACATCCGAGAATGTTGAGAATAACAATGGAGCAAAGGAGACCGTTGATTCACCACATATCAATAATCAAGATAATGTGCATCAGGAAGGCGACAATCCTCATGCAAACAACAACACTTACCAAATGATGAATGATGGAATGTTCAGAGGCTTTATGTAATTTATGCAACAACAGGCGAGAGTGGCTCCTGTCCAAAATATAGGTGGAAACATTGGAAACTCTCGGACGGTCACCGCTAAACAGTTCAAGGAGCTGGGACCACCGGAGTTTATTGGAGAGCCAAAACCACTTAAGGCGGAAACATGGATAAAGCAGATTACAAAGATATTTGATGTCTTGGGATGCGCCGAGGAGCAAAAGGTTCCCTTTGCCATCTTTATGTTGCGAGGAGAGGCATATTACTAGTGGGAATTGGTAAAGCGTACTCAACCTGCCGCACTAAAGATGTCTTGGGAGAAGTTCTAAGAACTGTTCAATGACAAGTACTTTCCCAAAAGTATTCATCACATGAAGGAGGTAGAGTTCATCAAGTTGGAGAAAAATAATATGACCGTGTCGCAGTACGAAGCTAAGTTTGTCGAGTTGTCCCGGTTTGCGTCCCACATGGTTGATAATGAAGAGAGAATGATGCGGATGTTTTTAAGAGGTTTGAAACTGGAGATATGTCAATATCTTATTTCTCATAAACTGTGTTTGTATTCAGATGTTGTAAATAGGGCCCAGTTAGTGGAGCGCGATAACGAGTCAACTCAACCAAAAGAGAGCAGCCAGCAAACTGATAATACCAGTGAGAGCATTCATCGAAGCGGTGACAACAAGCGTGGAGGGAATCAACAAGCCAGAAATGGTAACCACTTCGATGGTAATCAAGGCCAAAATAATAAGAATGGACATTTCAAGAAGAGGAGATTCAACAATGATGGAAAGACGTCAGCACCAGCATCCATTGTTAAGGAAGGAGAACGACCACCTATCATATGCTTCAAATGCGGAGGGGAGGGACACATCAGTTCAAACTGCACGATGTCATCCAAAGCATGTTATAATTGTGTAAGAGAAGGTCACTTAGCCCAATTTTGTCCTTCACTGAAGACAAGTTCAGCTAGGATGGAGGTACCAAAGGCCGTCCCAGAAAAGTCAAAGCCGGTAGTGCAAGGGAGAGCGTTTGTTGTGACCTCCCAGAAAGCAAGGAACACGAATGAGGTCATCACGGGTAAGCTTATCATAAACTCTAGCGAAGTCTATACCTTATTTGATATCGGTTCTGTAACGCCCGAGAAAATCGGATTTTTGAGAATTAAAATTTTATTTTTATTAAATGAATTTAATTGATTATTTATGGAGCAAGCTAATCGAAGGTCGTTCTATGACCTAGAAATGTCAGAACATCGTAGGATTTTGGCTACGTGGTAGAATTAAAGTGTTTGAATTTCCAAGACGAAAATAAAAGCTTTTCGAGAAAGTTTCCAAAAACACTATTCACGCATTTTTGCTCGGGAATTATTTTTGAACTTCCGAGAAATACGTAACGATAGAATATTGAGGTGAGATGGAATATCCAAAAATATTTCAGTTATGAAAACGTAATATTTTGACTGTTGACTTAAAACCTAAAGTTTAGGAAATGTAACTTTTGAGAAGGAATTTAAATGTATATAATGAATTAAGCGATGATCATATTATACTTGGGTATTATACGAGGTAAGGAATACGAATACTATATGAGTTATTATACGAATACGTATGAATAATGATATGTCGTATATGTTGACTAAGTATACGAGTTAGAATACGAGATTAATACGTAAATTATACGTTATAAGGCTTTAAGCCATACGTATTGAATTTGTAGAATTGTGTAAGAAATTGTAAAGTCCAATAAGATATTGATAAGCCCAAGTGGTTGATTAATGAAAAGCCCAAAGTAACTTAATGCAAGCCCAAAGAATTGTTAATGCAAGCCCAATGTATAAGTTAGGTTAATTAAACCTTAAGCCCAAAATAAGAATCCAATGGATTAGGAGGATCCATGGGGCAACCCATGATTATATGGGTGAATTAGTGATCAAGAATTAAATGTGTTGAGCAAGTAGACTTAAGTGTTAAGCAAAGGATAAGTTAAATAACTTAAAGGCTAAGTAAAGTGCTTATGGTTGGTGGATAAACAAGAGATAAGTTATGCGATGACCAAGTAACTTAAAAGTTAAGTAAGGATAAGTTTTGTGGGGGAGCAAACAAGAGATAAAAGTTGTGGAGGCCAAGTAAACTTGGTGAGCAAATAAGGAATAGTAAGGAGGTGGAGTGGCTTAATGATCCTTATGCCCTAACTTAAGATTTCCTATAAATAGAGAAGCCTCACTTCATTTGTTGGTTGTTCAAATTTCATCCAACTCCTCTCAAGCTAAACAACTTATTTGGTTGAGAGAATAAGCTAGAAAAGTAAGAAAGCTAGTCTTTTATATTTCGAGGATCAAGAAGGAGATTAAAGATTGAGCAAGGCATAGTCAAGTGAATATCAAAGAGTAAGTGATCCTAAGCCATGATTTTCTTTCTCTTCCATTAGTAGAGAAGGGGGTATTGGTAGAGCTATTATGTTAAGGAATGATAAACCAAAGGGCTTAAGTTTTAATAAGCCGTATAAATTATGAATAAGTTATTCGTAATCATTTAAGTTACGAACTTGTGAAGAACAATAATGAAAGTATAAGAACTTGTAAGAAGTGGTAATATGTTTACATTAAGAAGTTAGCATAATTAATAAGAGGTAAGAATAAGGATTAAAGGACTTAACTTATTAATAAGTCATAAACAATGAAATTGAGTATGTTATACTTTAAGAAGTAGTTTATAAGTTTATTAGTTTTGAACTTATTAAGAACAATTGATAACTTATCATGTTTATAAGTTAACAAAGCATGTATGTAAAGATGGTAGCATGATGGATTGAATCCAAGTGAAATGGTTTAAAAATCTCAAGTAACGAAGTTTCGCCGGAATTCACATGATTAGACAACAATCGTTGAATTCGTGAATTTCTCGGAATGGAAGTCGAATTTTGATATTGAGCTTGGAAACATTGGTTTTCAAAGGAGACAAGTCGTATTTGTCATTATAGAGTTGCGGACTCAAAAATGGCTGAATTCTGACTTAGAACGAAGAAACGAATGTTGAACGTTCACGAACGTTTATCGTTTTCGTTAAATATGGGCTAATAGGTGAAATTTTAGCAAACGAAGTCAAATAGATAAAATTCTTGCATGACCACATAGAGTATGAGATTTGTGAACCGTAGGCTCTTAAACGAGCCAATTCGGACTTATAACGAAGAAGTTACGAGGTCGGGAATCTTACAAGTATAAAAAGTTTGTCAAATTTTCTGGTGCTCAGAGCTGGCGCCGCGGCGCTAGCCCAAGGCAAAGTAGGTCACGTCGCAGCGCCGAGCTTGGCCAAGCAAAGCCAAAACCTTCTGGAGAGTGGCGCCACAACGCAGTAGTTAACAAAGGGACTCGCGCCGCAGCGCCGAGTTCGATCTTCAAGCCCTAATAGGCGACCTCGCAGTGCGGTACATAGTGTAATAGCCGGCGCCGCAGCACCAAACTTAAAACTTAAACAATGAAGAATGGTTACAAGTGGAACATGATTGGGAATTGTTAACAACGAGTTAAGGAACTTAATCAAACATTGTTAAGTTATAATTAAACCCCAAGTATGATCACTTAGGGTTAAAAAAAGTTAATTGAAGATAAACGTGAACTATACGTAATAAGTACACATAACCAATGACGATCGAGTTTCAATTAATAACGTAATGACGTTAGTAATCCGTGAGGAAGGATAATTAACTTGAGCCGAGTTGTATTAATGAAATAATTTCAATTAAGTCATAGAAGAGAACGAAGTTAGTAAGAATGATGTAAAAGAATGACGGAAAGCCGGAACCAATAAATAACAAATTTAATACGGGATTAGATTGAGAAGTAGGGTAAGATTCTTTAGGAACCAAGTATGTTCATTCATTACATAATGAGGTATGTTATATGATTATGTGTTGTATAGAATGTAAAGACTCAAAGGAAACGTAATTATTCGGTAGCAGACGCTGAAGGCAAGTTTTACTTAAACGCTTGTCTAACCTTCGTGTTAGTCAGGTTTTCAAAATGATTTAAGTTATGAGATGCATGTATGGTTTTAAAGAAAGAGTCGATGCCAGTTTTAGCTCGGCTAGACTAATCATGATAGATTGATTGAACTGTTTACAAGTCTTTCAATATAGAATTGCTAACGCTATCCTATGCCAACTATTTGGTAAGGATTAAAGGTAAGTCAGAGTATGAATAAACAAATGTATTTTCATCGAGTATTCGATGGGCTAGTGAGGTTGTCACAACTTAAACGTATACACGTTAAATGAATACAGTGTTGATCAACATAGGATACTACATGCTGATCACCTAGAAGTGCTCGTAAGATATGCCGGACTTACGAACTTCGTGCCGGGTTGTCCTTTTCAAAGAGACTATAAGACGTTCACATCCTGAACCAGAATTGATGAATTACAGATTATTGTTATTGCAAAATGTTTTGAAGGAAAAGAAACGCTATTTTAAGTTATTGATAGTACTTTGTAACTATCACCCAGTTATTGAAGATATACGATTCTTATGTTTCAAACATGCTTTTAAAATGAAATTGTTGTACTTGCTGAGCTTGTTATGCTCTCACTTGCTTGAACCATATGATTGAAGCTTAGACGATTTGACCAAAGGATTTGACAAGGATAAAGTGAAGGCTAAATCAAACTTGTAGCGTACCTTTGTAATAGTATAGGTTTGTAATGATAATATTTGATATTATGACAAGAACAAGTGTAACAGTTATAAAGAACCTGGGGAATGGTAGTATTGTTTTGGAATATATATAAGACAGATTCATTCTTTTGAGCCTTTTTCAATTGAATGTTTGTGTGAATTGTAGCACCGTGGAGCACCATCTGTCGGGTTGAAAGAGACCCGGATTTGGGGACGTCACAGGTTGGTATCAGAGCATTAGGTTATAAAACTTAAGGGGGGAAGAACCTTAGGCTAATAACCTTGTTAAGGAAGAGAAGTCCGAAGGAAGTAAACTCAAGCTTTACTTGAGTCGAATGAGTTAATAAGGTATTGAGGAAACTCAGTACCAAAAGATTTAAAACATGGAAAGTAACCCTGAATAAATTAAATATGATTTGTGCTTATACTATTTTATGTTATGCACTAATCAACATGTTATGTGTTATTGTAGGATGCCGATCGATAGCTTGATGTATAGAGATATACACGCGGTGAGCGAAGAGCTTGTGAACCGAGTAGAGCCTGTACCCATGCCAGTGGCGGAGGTACCAATAGTAACTCTACAGGAGTCGGAGATAGAGGAGTACTTTTCTGAGGAAGACTACTCAGAGGGAGAGATGGATATAACATCATACCTTAGTACGATGAACGATGTGGATGAAGAAAGAGAGGTAACATCGATTACTACGGTGGTACCTACACTGGAGTCATCACCTCCAGATGCAATGGAAGCATTGTATCTGGCAGCGCTTGACAGGAATGTGCAACTGGGTACAGTTGTCCAGAATCAGAGTGAAGAGATTTGTTATCTCCATGAAGCTAAGATGTCTGCAGAAGCAGATTTTGAGTTAGAGCATGATAAGCAGGTGCTTATGGCAGAGCAAGCTAGGAATTATAAGGCAGAGGCCGATGAGCTTCGTAGAGAACTGGGGGAGAAGGACCGAAAAATATCACGAATGTCTTACATCCATGAGAGTTCACATAAGAATTTCAAGCTGAAGGTTGCTTGTTATTCCATTGAGTCAGGACAAACCCGTCATATGATTAGTCAGGATACCGTAGCAATGATTGTGAATGAGAAACACGAGGATGCTGTTATGCATTATTAGAAATCTAAAGTTATAAGTATGTGTGTAATGACGTAAAAGCCTCTTTTAAAAGGGTAGTCTTTTGCAAATCCCAACTTTTGTGAAGTACCATCGCGAAATAGAAATGTAATATCTTTTGGCTATAAAAACAAATTGTAAATAGTTTTAAACTATGAAGAAGCATATGAATATAATGAAGTTTTTATGGAAATGATTTGTTATGATGCGAGTTGGTATATGGCGATTAATAACGAAGTAAGTAAATAGATAATAATGAAATTTTATTTGTTTAATCTGAATAATGCCGCCTAGGAGAAGATAATGGAATCAGGAAGCTGAATCATGTAATGATAATGAAGGGGGTCTGAACAACCCTAAGCAAGAGTTTGTTAAGTTGTTAATAGCTGCATTTACCCAAACTGGGGGTAGAGTACTCACGAAACCTAAGGTAACTAGAACGACTACCTTTAAAGAGTTTAAAAGGCGTCGGTCTGCCGGAGTTCAAAGGAACGACGGACCCAATAGAGTTCTAGACATGGATAAAAGAAATAGAGAAGGCGTTTGTTATTACAAGCGTAGGTGAGATGCCGAAATTTTCTTTTGTGACTTACACGAGGAAGAGTGAAGCCAACTTTTGGTAGAAGACTCACCAGGGTGAGGCTAGAATAGATGCGATATTATGGGAACAATTCAAGAAGGCATTCTTCGAGAATTTTTTTTTCTACAAGCATGCAAGGGAGGATAGAGAATGAATTCTTAGAACTTAAGCAAGGGGACATGACATTTCCTCAGTACACAACCAAATTCAAATGAATTGGCAAGGTTTGTTTTACATCAAGTAAACATTGAGGAGAGGAAGGCTTGTAGGTTGGGGCAGGGCCTGAAACCCTAGCTCTATAGTGGGATTTTTGTGATCTAGAGTGTTTCCTATGGGATCATTCTAGAGAAGGTGATTATAGCATAAGGTGATAGTGAGTTGTAGGCTCAGTACCGCAAAGAGGGAAAGAATGAGAGCAAGGGATAGGGAGAAACCAAGGTAGAGAATGGTAGTGGCAGTATACCAAAGAGACAAAAAATTTTAACTCCGGGAATACTGAAGTGGGACAAGGGGATCCTAAGTGAAGGATCGAGGTGTGTAAGACATGTGGAAAGACTTATCTAGGAGTCTGTCTGGAAGGGATTATAAATACCTTTAGAACATTAAGGTAGAGGAGGAGGAAATAACTTTCGTTAATTTATCCATGGAAAATTTATTTCATGAATAATTCAGGTAAGCATGTATCAGTAGATAAACACTGTTAATGCTGAGAGAATTTGAAGAAATTCTCGATATGAATGGGTGGATTAACAATATAGCTATAATAAATAGTTATAAGAAAAGTATGAATATTCAGTTTTTCAAAAAACCCAAGGTAGTAATTTATGATAATAAAACACCGAGACGCCTTGTCGTCTAACCTGGACGTAAGTTAGTAGGATGTTAAAGAAGAGGATGAGTCGTTACGATTATGTATCGACTATCATAATAGGAGTAAGTTAGTGATTAAGGATATTTCCATGGCCCAGGATCGATGATTTATTTGATCAGTTGAAGAGGGGCAACGAATTTTTCTAAGATAGATTTGCGTACGGGGTATAGTCGGTTGAAAGTAAAGAAGAGGGAGGAGGGACCTAAGATGACGTTCATAATTCGTTATAGTTATGACTAGTTTCTGATTATGTCATTTGGGTTGAATAATATGCAGAAGTTAGATTTTCATAAGGCGCACCGAAGAGGTCGGTGGCAAATTGATTGGTACCCTTGTGAGGTGTTAGGGTTGAATGTACTATTAGCGTCATAGGATTTAAGAAAAAGGTTAAGTAAGGTACATGTATTGTCTTTATAAGATGATACGGGGAATTTTGTAGTGTATCTCAATTTTGGCATGGATGACATGATTGTGTGCTCTTATAGCATGGCAATGTCATTGTATATGCATCACGCCAGTTAAGGATTATGAGAAGGTTTATCCTACTTATGATCTAGAATTGGCAGTTGTAGTTTTGAATTAAAAATCAGAAGATAGTATTTATACAGAGAAGTGTGAGATATACACGGACTCTAAGAGTTTGAAATATATCTCCACACAGAAGCAGTTGAAAATACAGTAGAGAGAGGACTGTGATATCTTATATCATTCAGGGAAGGTAAATGTTGTAGCCGACACATTAAGTAGGAAGGGTAAGGAAAGCTATCGATGTTAACAACTCAGAAGGAGTTAATAATGGAGATGGCAAGAGTGGAGTTAGAAGTTAAATTACAGAATGAAGGGGTAGAATTGTTATTCAAAACGTAGACTCAATCCACGATAATGGAATGAGTTAAGTAAGTACAACTAAGTATCGAGGGATGCAAGCGAATGAAGAAGATGATGCGGGATAAGTAGAAGACTAAGTATAGTCTTATTTTGAGGGAGGAATTTGAGTTCCATATAAGTTCGAGTTAAAAGGATAACTGAGATGATATGAAGATAGCAAAATATGTTAGTAAGTGTTTAACTTCCAACTCAAATTATTGATAGGAAGTGATAAGTCATGTGAATTAAGATAATACCTTCAATGAAGGTGAAATAAAAGAACCCCAATGTCGAAGAAGCATTGTGGGAACTCGAGATTAAAATAAAGGAAAAATTTTCCTTTATGGTGTAGGTATTATTAGCGAGGTTCTGGGGACAGAATCCTTATAAGGAGGGAAGAATGTAACGCCTGAGAAAATCGGATTTTTGAGAATTAAATTTTTATTTTTATTAAATGAATTTAATTGATTATTTATGGAGCAAGCTAATCGAAGGTCGTTCTATGACCTAGAAATGTCAGAACATCGTAGGATTTTGGCTACGTGGTAGAATTAAAGTGTTTAAATTTCCAAAACGAAAATAAAAGCTTTCCAAGAAAGTTTCCAAAAAACACTATTCACGTATTTCTGCTCGGAAATTATTTTTGAACTTCCAAGAAATACGTAATAATAGAATATTGAGGTGAGATGGAATATCCAATAATATTTCAGTTATGAAAACGTAGTATTTGACTGTGGACTTACAACCTAACGTTTAGGAAATGTGACTTTCGAGAAGGAATTTAAATGTATATAATGAATTAAGCGATGATCGTATTATACGTTGGTATTTTACAAGGTAAGGAATACGAATACTGTATGAGTTATTATACGAATACGTATGAATAATGGTATGTCTTATATGTTGACTAATTGTAAGAGTTAGAATACGAGATTAATACGTAAATTATACGTTATAAGGATTTAACCCATATGTATTGAATTTGTAGAATTGTGTAAGAAATTGTAAAATCCAATAAGATATTGATAAGCCCAAGTGGTTGATTAATGAGAAGCCCAAAGTAACTTAATGCAAGCCCAAAGAATTGTTAATGCAAGCCCAATGTATAAGTTAGGTTAATTAAACTTTAAGCCCAAAGTAAGAATCCAATGGATTAGGAGGATCCATGGGGCAACCCATGATTATATGGGTGAATTAGTGATCAAGAATTAAATGTGTTGAGCAAGTAGACTTAAGTGTTAAGCAAAAGATAAGTTAAATAACTTAAAGGCTAATTAAAGTGCTTATGCTTGGTGGATAAGCAAGAGATAAGTTATTTGATGACCAAGTAACTTAAAAGCTAAGTAAAGGATAAGTTTTGTGGGGGAGTAAGCAAGAGATAAAAGTTGTGGAGGCCAAGTAAACTTGGTGAGCAAATAAGGAATAGTAAGGAGGTGGAATTAAGGAGGTGGAGTGGCTTAATGACCTTTATGCCCTAACTTAGGATTTCCTATAAATAGAGAAGCCTCACTTCATTTGTTAGTTGTTCAAATTTCATCCAACTCCTCTCAAGCTAAACAACTTATTTGGTTGAGAGAATAAGCTAGAAAAGTAGGAAAGCTAGTCTTTCATATTTCGAGGATCAAGAAGGAGATTAAAGATTGAGCAAGGCATAGTCAAGTGAATATCAAAGAGTAAGTGATCCTAAGCCATGATTTTCTTTCTCTTCCATTAGTAGAGAAGGTGGTATTGGTAGAGCTATTATGTTAAGGAATGATAAACCAAAGGGCTAAAGTCTTAATAAGCCGTATAAATCATGAATAAGCTATTCGTAATCATTTAAGTTACGAACTTGTGAAGAATAATAATGAAAGTATAAGAACTTGTAAGAAGTAGTAATATGTTTACATTAAGAAGTTAGCATAATTAATAAGAGGTAAGAATAAGGATTAAAGGACTTAACTTATTAATAAGTCATAAGCAATAAAATTGAGTATGTTATACTTTAATAAGTAGTTTATAAGTTTATGAGTTTTGAACTTATTAAGAAGAATTGATAACTTATCATGTTTATAAGTTAACAAAGCATGTATGTCAAGATGGTAGCATGATGGATTGAATCCAAGTGAAATGGTTTAAAAATCTCAAGTAACGAAGTTTCGCCGGAATTCACATGATTGGACGACAATCGTCGAATTCGTGAATTTCTCGGAATGGAAGTCGAATTTTGATATTGAGCTTGGAAACATTGGTTTTCAATGGAGACAAATCGTATTTGTCATTATAGAGTTGCAGACTCAAAAATGGCCGAATTCCGACTTAGAATGAAGAAACGAACGTTGAACGTTCACGAACGTTTATCGTTTTCGTTAAATATGGGCTAATAGGTGAAATTTTAGCAAACGAAGTCAAATAGATAAAATTCTTGCATGACCACGTAGATTATGAGATTTTTGAACCGTAGGCTCTTAAATGAGCCAATTCGGACTTATAACGAAGAAGTTACGAGGTCGGGAATCTCACAAGTATAAAAAGTCTGTCAAATTTTCTGGTGCACAGAGCTGGCACCGCGGCGCCAGCCCAAGGCAAAGTAGGTCACGTCGCAGCGCCGAGCTTGGCCAAGCAAAGCCAAAACCTTGTGGAGAGTGGCGCCGAAGCGCGACAGTTAACAAAGGGACTCGCGCCGCAGCGCCGAGTTCGATCTTCAAGAACTAATAGGCGACGTCGCAGCGCGGCACAGAGTGTAATAGCCGGCGCCGCAGCGCCAGACTTAAAACTTAGACAATGAAGAATGGTTACAAGTGGAACATGATTGGGAATTGTTAACAACGAGTTAAGGAACTTAATCAAACATTGTTATGTTATAATTAAACCCCAAGTATGATCACTAAGGGTTAAAGAAAGTCAATTGAAGATAAACGTGAACTATACGTAATAAGTACACATAACCAATGACAATCGAGTTTCAATTAATAACGTAATGACGTTAGTAAGCCGCGATGAAGGATAATTAACTTGAACCGAGTTGTATTAATGAAATAATTTCAATTAAGTCATAGAAGAGAACGAAGTTGGTAAGAATGATGTAAAAGAATGACGGAAAGCCAGAACCAATAAATAACAAATCTAATACGGGGTTAGATTGAGAAGTAGGGTAAGATTCTTTAGGAACCAAGTATGTTCATTCATGACCTAATGAGGTATGTTATGTGATTATGTGTTGTAGAGACTGTAAAGACTCAAAGGAAACATAATTATTCGGTAGCAGACGCTGAAGGTAATTTTTTCTTAAATGCTTGTCTAACCTTCGTGTTAGTCAGGTTTTCAAAATTATTCAAGTTATGAGATGTATGTATGGTTTTAAAGAAAGAGTCGATGCCAGTTTTAGCTCGGCTAGACTAATCGTGATAGATTGATTGAACTGTTTACAAGTCTTTCAATATAGAATTGCTAATGCTATCCTATGCCAATTATTTGGTACGGATTAAAGGTAATTCTGAATATGAATAAACAAATGTATTTTCATCGAGTATTTAATGGGCACGTGAGGTTGTCACAACTTAAACGTATACACGTTTAGTGAATGTAGTGTTGATCAACATAGGGTACTATAGACTGATCACCTAGAAGTGCTCGTAAGATATGCGTGACTTACGGACTTCGTGTCGGGTTGTCCTTTTCAAAGAGACTATAAGACGTTCACGTCTTGAACCAGAATTGATGAATTACATATTATTGTTATTGCAAAATGTTTTGAAGGAAACGAAATGCTATTTTAAGTTATTGATAGTACTTCGTAACTATCATCCAATTATTGAAGATATACAATTCTTATGTTTTAAGCATGCTTTTAAAATGAAATTGTTGTACTTGCTGAGCTTGTTATGCTCACACTTGCTTAAACCATATGATTGCAGCTTAGACGATTTGACCAAAGGATTCAACAAGGATAAAGTGAAGGCTAAAACAAACTTATAGCGTACCTATGCAATAGTATAGGTTTGTAATGATAATATTTGATATTATGACAAGAACAAATGTAAAGGTTATAAAGAACCTGGGGAATGGTAGTATTGTTTTGGAATATATATAAGACAGATTCGTTCTTTTGAGGTTTTTTCAATTGAATGTTTCTGTGAACTGTAGCACCGTGGAGCACCATCTATTGGGTTGAAAGAGACCCAGATTTGGGGGCATAACAGGTTCTACCCATTCTTTTATTTCACCTAATTACGCTCAACAATTAAATTTGACTCCGGAGAAATTAGACTTTGACTTATCTATGGAAACTCCATTGGGAGAAACCTTTATTACATCCACTGTTTATAATTCTTATTTGGTTCAAATCGGTACCCTCACATTACCTGTCGATCTTATTTCATTGAAAATACTTGCATTTGATGTGATTCTAGGGATTGATTTGTTAACTACTCATCATGATAAAATTGAATATTTTCTTAAGGTTGTTAGCTGTCATATTCCTAATCAACCTATTATACGAATTTAAGTGACCAAACCATTAAAATAAATCACTGTCATCTCAAGCCATAAAGCTATTTGTTTATTAAAAAACGGATGTCAAGCTTTCTTAGTTCATGTCACGGATCTAAACAAAAATAAGTCAGTTTTGAATGATATTTCTATTGTTAATAAATTTCCTGACGTATTCCCTGAAGAACTTCCTGGCCTACCCCTAGAGCGTGAAATTGAATTTTGTATCGACCTTGAACTCGGTACAAAATCCATTTCCAAAGCCCCATATCGAATGGCTCCTATTAAACTTCAGAAGTTAAAGACCCAACTACAGGAATTGTTAGACATTGGCTTCATTGATTTGAATACGTTAAAGGTAACCTCCTGATCATGTACACGTATAGTGAGTTCCCCTTTCTGCACGTTTATCAAAGTCCTTCTAGTTGCTAGGAATGGTCTTCCCTGTATGATTGGTATATTCTTATCTTCCTCATAATCTAAAATGATGAAGTCCGCCGGAAAGATGAATTTATCCACTTTTACCAATACATCTTCAACTATTCCCCGTCGATAAGTGATGGATCTATCAGCTATCTGTAAAGAAATATTTGTCGGCCTTGGAGCCGACAATCCCAACTGATTGAATACTGACAAGGGCATCAGATTGATACTTGCTCCAAGATCACACAGACATTTATTGAAGATCATCTTTCCGATTGTGCATGGAATTGTGAAACTGCCTGGATCCTTCAGCTTTGGAGGTAACTTGCGCTGAAGCACTGCACTGCATTCCTCTGTCAAGGCCACTATTTCAAACTATTCTAGTCTCCTCTTCCTTGACAATATACCCTTCATGAACTTTTCATAACTTGGCATCTGTTCCAATGCCTCAGCGAAGGGTATGTTAATCTGCAGCTTTTTAAAGACCTCCAAGAACTTACTGAACTACTTGTCTTCCCTCTGCTTATTTAATCTTTGTGGATACGGTACTGGAGGGTGAACTAGTGGTGTTTTACTCACGGGCTTCTCGACTGAACCTGCTTTGTTATCCTCTTCCTGCTGTACCTCAGAACCTTTCTGGTCTTCTTTCCTCTCAGATCCAGTTTCTGCCTCACGCAGCTGCACGGGTTCTCCTTGTATATATGGCGCGAGCGCGCTTAGTTGATTTTCTGAACACTGCTTCCCAGACCTTAATGTAATCGCTTGACATTATTCCTTCCCTTCGCTTCATGGATTTGCCTCCGTATTACTTGGCAATGAGTCCTGGGGCCTTTGTTAAGCATGCTCACCATTTGCCCCATTTGAGTTTCCAGATTTTTAATTTCCACTGCTTGGCTTTTGATCATCACCTCTGCGTTCGCCATGTACTTCATCATCATCTCCCCCATTTTTGATTTCTTTTCTTGCTGAGGTGCAGCTGGAGTGTGATGTTGTTGTTGAGAAAATCCCGGTGGAAAAGGTCGTCTTGGTGTAAACTGTGGCTGAGATGGCTGTGACTGAAATTGTTTATTCGGCTGAAACTGATTTTGTTGATTTCCTTGATTATTTGACTAGCTAAAGTTAGGATGGTTGCGGTTGTTGGAGTTGTATGTGTTCTGAAATTTCCCTTGGTCCTTCCTATAATTACTCACATACTGTACTGATTCTAAGCTAATAGCACATTGATCCGTTGAGTGTGATCATGCACAAATTTCGCACACAAAGGCAACTGTCTTCGCTTTATTCTCTGTCAATGAATCAATTTTTTTCTCCATGGACGCCATCTATGCTGACAACTGAGTGATAACATCCACTTCCAAGAAACCTACAACTTTGGGTTATGGCATCCGAGATGTAGGGTTTTGAAAGTAATTCGCTGCCATTGTCTCAATAAGGTTATAAGCCTCTTTATAACTCTTCGCCCATAAAGCTCCTCCTGCAGTCGTATCTACAATAGGCCTGGACTGCCATCCTAATCCATTATAAAATGTGTTGATCACCATCCAATCTGGCATACCATGGTGCGGACAATTCCTTAGCATCTCTTTGTACCTCTCCCAGGCTTCATATAGAGATTCACCCTGTTGTTGCTCGAACTGAGAGACTGCTGTCCTCATTTTCACAGTCTTAGCCATTGGGAAAAACTTAGCTAAGAATTTTAGTGCTTGGTCCTCCCATGTAGTTATCGATCCCGCAAGCAAATAGTGAAGTCAACTTCTTGCTTTATCCCTCAATAAAAATGGAAATAGTCTAAGTCTGATAGCATCTTCCGTCACCCCGTTATATCTGAATATATCATATATTTCGATGAAACTCAACAGGTGTTCATTATGATCATCTGTAGCAGCACCCCCAAACTGTACCGAATTCTGCACCATCTGAATAGTGCCCGGTTTTATCTCAAAGGTGTTGGCTGCTATCGTTGGCCTGACTATGCTTGACTGTAGTCCATTAATGTTTGGCATGGAATAGTCCCTCAAAGCCCTATGCTCCTCTCTTTGATCTTCTCTCTGTTCCTCGGCTGCCATATTAGATGTAGTTACCTCTAACTCTGCTTATAAATTTCTATGCACTCTCACTTTCTAACCTCTCCCGTTAATATTGTCTGAGCAGATGTTAATTTGGAATTGTATGACCGCGTGCGCATAAAAATTTATACAAGTACCTGAAACAAAATAAAAACAAAAATAGAAATGAGTTAAGATTAGATTTGTTTAAGTCATACAATATAGCTTAAAACTGATGATAATAATAATAAATTTAAACGTCTTTCCCCAGCAACGACGCCAAAAACTTGTTGCCTCCTTTTTAGTTCTAATAAAAGAGCTCTAACTCATGCAAGCATACATGGGTCAACAAGTAATACAAAGTAAGTAAAGTATCGATCCACGGAGAAAGGTTTCTAAATTAAATTATTATGCATATTTTTATATGCTTAAACGAAACACTTATGATTTTAAATTACTCTAAAATCAAATAACAAATAAAAGAAGAATATTAATGTAATAAATCAAATCTGGAAATAATGGGATCCTAACTTCATTTAATAATTCATCTAATTACCACCATAATGTAAGACTATTCACGTATCATAAAACATTATCCAAGAGCACGAATGTAGACATAACCATTTTTAAATGAATTATGACCTACTTACATAATATCCACATACAATAGAAATCATGTAATCATCAATAAAACCAAAATCACTATATTTCTATGTGAAATTGCAGCCATATTGAATTTAATCACAAGCCCTTATATAACTCACACGGTGAAACAATATATGCATATCTGATTCACGAAGTACAAAGCTAAGCAATTCAACCCCATACACGCATGCTATCCTAATTACAACCATACTCGCATGTTATTTCTCAATTCCATACAAGTATATAAAATGAATGGTGATCAAACATTCATACAATCAAATCAACCATAATAGAAATTCCTGATGAAACGCTAACAATCCAACAATCAAGCCATCAATTAGACTACATATTAAAATCCGTTAGAATCCCATAATGGAGTTTAGCTCATGTCTGAACTAAAAGCCATTATGGGATTAGAGTAACACGTGGAAAATAAATAACAATTGAAAGAGAAGATAAAATTGCTCAAACCCAATTGCTGATTATAATCCAAACGTGATGTTCAAATCCTCAACAATCTCCAGCAATATAACAGTAGTATGTAGTCAATGATTGAATTCTAATGTAGAGATAAAAAATATTAAGTCTATACATTGCTTCACATTAGAATTCGCTCAAAGCGTAAAACACTAGTTCTCTATTATGAAAAACTCGTAAAAACTAAAGATAGTCGCGTCTAGTACCAACTAGAGTAGTTTATACCAACTCAAACTCTTCAAATTTAAAAATTAAAATGAGTCAGACAACAACAGTCAATGACGCATGTGGTCCTAGCACAAGACAGGCGCGGGCGCCTAGTAGCGTTTCTGGCTTCTGTTTGTTGATGGCGCGGGCGCGCGAGTTTTAGCTCTTTTGGCCGCGCGGCCGCGCAACTCTTGAATCCTGCATTCTATGCTTTGCTGCTACTACTGCTTTTGTGTCCAAATGTTACTCCTTCATCCTTTCTCAATGCTCAGTTGCTTATTGTTGATCGATTTCGCAATCAATGAATACGTGCAAGTATACACGGTCAACAAGTAATAAAGTGAAAGTAGAGTATCGTTTCCATGAGGAATTATTTAATAAAAATCACCAAGAACTAATTCTTAACTAAACTAATTTTATTTAAACAATCTCAAATTGTGATTTTTCTAATTAAGAAAACTAAATTAACTAACTAAGATTTGAATGAATGAATTCAAATAAATAAACGTTAAGACTACAATATCCCCGATTATGAACTATAAACCAATTATTCAACTATCCCAATTATTATGCCTACTGAATTGTTAACAGGAATTCTCAAGAGCCAAAAGTCCTTTTTCAAGTGATCAATTGCCTTCTATTTAATTCAGATTAATCTTGCTATATTCCTATGCAAAACAATTGAATTAAACTCATTTCAATCTCAATTCCTTATGTGTTACATTCGGTGAACAGATATTTCCATTTAATTCACAAACCTAATTATTCACAATGCAAATAACTAAGTCACATGTTATCATGCCCAGTTCTAACCCTACAATTCCTCTTTCAATTCCTTCTACAGTAACAAGGTAATTATTGATCAAATAATTAAGTAATAAGCACAAGACAAGATAAACAATTCACTTAGACATAAAATAATTGAAATAAATCAAATTACTAATTTATAGACATAAAAGGTTCAATTGAAATCTTAATAAAAGAGTTAGTTCATAATTAATGAATTAAAACCAAGAATCCACAACTGAATAGACATTAAAAGATAAAAGTATGATAAAAGAAGAGAATAGAATCTGTTGTCAACAAATCTGATGCTCTCCTCTTGCTCTTGTTCTTGATCTTCAATGTTCTTCAATTTGCTTCAATCTCCAATGGCAAATTAAGAACTAGGGTTTATATTCTAATCTAATGGAGTGTTTTATCTAAGCTAAACTATTTAATCCCCCTTTATTTTATGTCTTACATCATGTATTTATAGGTTACAAGTCCAATTTTTAGCTTAGGAACAAACTCAATCCTATTTGGAGTCAAAAAGGTGTCAAAATTGGCCCAAAAACGCGTCCAGGCCATCACCAAGCCCTTCTCCAGCGCCCCAGCGCTGGGCTTAACGCTCAACCACTACTCCCCAGTGCCCCGGCACTGGGCATATGCCTATTTTGGGCGCCCCGACGCTAGTCCCATGTTCTGACAATTTCTGCTCCAACGTCCTTTGGGAAATGGCCATAACTTCTTCGTACGAACTCTGATTTTTATGATTCAAGATGATCCGGAAAGAGGAGAAGTAGATCTACATCTTTCATTCTTTAAGTTTTTTGAAATAAGGTCTGGAGCAGTATTCAAATTGGCTTTGAAGTGACTGATGTGTAAATGACAAGCCGAAAATACGCATCTAGCCACCCCAAACGTCGATCCATGTAACTTTTGACTCAATTCCTACAAAACAATATAAAACATGCATGAATAGACATAAACACTTAAAAACATCCAAAAGATCAAGTTTAAATGCACGCAATTTTGAGTATAAAACTCACTCATCACTTATCTCCACTTTTCCTTGCGTCATGCTTCCATTAGTTGCTTATGCCATTTCCTACACTTTTACACCAAAGGAGTTCTCAGTACATGCAATGCAAAATAACACGAAATGCAACTAAAAAAACACTGAAATGTACTCGAGATGGGCATAGTTCTTGTGAATTGATATCCAATAAGTAGGTATAAAACCCACTTATCATAGCACCCAAGTCAAATAATACATAAGCATTTATTTCATTGATTGGAATGATACCTGCTACTACATCCGTTGATGCAACCGCATCTTGGACAATCATATTAAAAGTTCGGGTTGAGGGTTACCCAAGGATGGTGTTGGTCCAGTAATGGATAACTTAACACTGCCAGAACCCTTACTACCCTCAGACCCCTTCTTCGGGCAATTTCTTACCATGTGGTCCATCGACCCACATACAAAACACCCCTGGTTTTTCTTAGAATTAAGACAGTTGGGTGATATATGTCCCTCCTGCCCACAGTTATAACAAAGTGATTTTCCCTTCAGACAGACTCCCAAATGAGTTTTTTCGCATGTTTTGCATGCCTCCATCCTACGTTTAAGATCCCCTTGTTTCACCCCAATATTCCCGGGGTTAAAACTCTTTCTTTTTGGCATACTGCCACTATCACTGGTACCCTCTGCATTGGTTCTTCCCTCTCCGTTACTCTTATTTTTTCTCTCTTTATGGTATTGGGTCAATGCCTCACTACCACCCTCTGCTTTAATTACCTTTTCCAGAATGGTCCCATAGGAAGCACTTTGGAATACTGAAATCCTACTATAGAGCTAGGGTTTCAAGCCATGCTCAAACCTATAAGCCTTCCTCTCTTCAGTGTCCACTTGGTGTGGAGAAAATCTTGCCAATTCATTGAATTTGGCCGCATACTAGGGAACCGTCATGTCCCCTTGCTTAAGTTCTAATAACTTAATCTCCATCCTCCTTTGCATGCTAGTAGGAAAGTAGTTCTTGAAGAATACCTTCTTGAACTGTTCCCACGTAACCGCATCAGTTCTAGCCCCACCCTGGTGAGCCTCCCACCAGAAGTTGGCTTCCCCCTTCATCATGTAAGTCACAAAAGAAGTCTATTGCGCCTCAGCTACGTTTGTAATAACAAACGCCTTTTCTATTTCTTTTACCCATGTCTGTGCTTCTATTGGGTCCGTCGTTCCTTTTAACTCAGGAGGACCTACATATTTGAATTCCTTAAAGGTAATCGTTCTGGCTACCCTAGGTCCTGCGGGTGCTCTACCCCAGGTCTGGTTAAATGCAACCGTTAATAAATTAACGAACTCTTGGATAGGGTTATTCTGACCCCCTTGATTATCGTTATGTGATCCCGCCTCCTGATTACGTTGTCTTCTTCTTGGCGGCATTTTCTATTTAAATAAATAAAGTTTCATTATTACTTATTTGCTTACTTAATTATTATTTGCCAAACAATAACTCATACACAACAAAACACATTTAATAAAAACTTCATCATATTATTATGCTTCTTCATAGTTCAAAACTATTTACAATTTTCTTCCATAGCCAAAAGCTGTGATAACCCGAGATTTTGAATAATCCAAATTTTACGAATAATTTGTTTTAAATAATATTAATATTGATTATCAATTTTATAACAATTTTATGTGATACGAGTCTCGAGAAGGTCAATTTGTGTATTGACTAATAAATTTAGAATAGAGTTGTGCTTAACAGAGAATAAAAACCCTAACCCTAGTTATGGATATGGATTCGATAGAAAATATAATTAAAATCATTATATATATATATATATATATATATATATATATATATATATATATATATATATGTGTGTGTGTGTGTGTGTGTGTGTGTGTGTGCGTGTTTGTACCGTATAGAATTTTTTATCAAGGATTAATCGGATAAGGTTTAAAATTGTAAACCCTAATAAGAGATTAGAAACCCTAACGTACCGTTAGAAACCCTAATCGAAAGTCAGAAAACCCTAATTTAATATTCGGGATTTCTAAACCCTAATTAGGCAACCCTAATCCTAATTGGAAGGCCTAATATATTTATTAAACGCTGATATGATTAAGAAAACACAATTTAATTAGGAAACCCTAATTTTAGTTTCAAATTTTTAATTTTCTAAATTAAAACCCTAATTTAGAAAATCCTAGAAAGTTAGTGATTTAAAACCTAAGGGTTAGAACCTTAGGGATAAACCTTAAGGGTTAAAACCTAAGGGTTTGTGCAATTGGCAAGAATGCCATTAAAATTATTTTGCAAATGACTAAATGCCCTTTTTGGATTTTTATTTAGATAACTTGTAAAATGGCCATCAACTTTAGTAGGTAACCACCTATATTGACTTTGTGACTACAAAAACTGAGCAAATCAGTCAGCTATCAGATCATGCAATGAATCAAAGTAATTATAAATTTATTTTGGAGAGAGAAAGTTCATAAAAACTAAGCTTATAGCTCTCAAGCTCTCACCAACTCTTTCTCTCTCCTTGCATCCGAAATTCTTAGGCAAAACAGTTCCATAAACACCCACTTGATCACCTAGATCAGATTTGGAGAGCAAGAATCAAAGATTGAATTAGAAGGTATAAGCCTAATTTTATTTTTGATCCCAGTTTCTTAAATAAACTTTGTGTTTTTGTGTTTAGAATCTTGCTAATGGATATTTTATGAAGATCTATGATGATCTATCATGAATCCATAGCATCAAAGTGCATTAAAATGATGTTTTTCAAAATCTGTTCTTGACCAATTTTTGTGGTCTGACAAGAAATGTCAGTGGCCACAGATCATTGTTCGTTTACTATTTTTGTTGTTTTAAAGTTGTTACATGTAGCCTGATATGTAGTATTTAAGCTGCAAGTGGAATCAGAGTAATTAGATGTCTGGATTTGAAGATATAATCGGTCAAATCCCGTTGACCGGGCCAAATCTGGGTAACCCAGAAAGGCCATGAATAGCGTCTGAAAACTATTTGTGAGGTCTGAATCTGACAGGTTTTAGGTCGTTTGATGTTGTGTTTGTAACCATGTTGTAGCCTGTTATATGTTCTTTCATTCAATGGCTTTATATCGTGTAAATGAACAGAGTGTAGATCGTGACAGGTGGTCAAAGTAGACCACTCGGTCTGTTTTTGACGTTTCTGGAAAACCCAGAAACAACTTAAGCAATTTTTCTGACAACGTTTGACCAAGTGATAAATTATAGATCTGTTGTTTTTGGACTGAGATCTTGACATCTCGTTGTTCCTTGTCATGAATACTACATGTATAAATACTAAAACCACCAAAACAATGATCAGAACCTAGGTTAATTTGTACTGGAAAGTGACTAGTCGAAGTTCTGGGTTTCTGGAGAAACCCAGGTAATGTCTGACAGTACTTTGGAAGGGTCAGATCTTGCTATCTTGTTATGATTTGACTATGTTAATGCTTAATAGTTGTAGTACTACATGTGTATTACAAGATTGAACAATAAGTTTACCCATAAACGAATTAAACAGAGAATTAGAAGCGGTCAAACAAGACCTCTTGATACTGCCGTCTGTCAGTGTTCTTGAGCTCAAGAACACCAACATCGACGCTTTGTGTCGCTAAAGCTCTTTAGCGACAGTTTTATTATTTTCTAATTTCTGAATATTCTGGAAATTATTTAAAATTAGAAATAAATTATAAAAATTATTAAAAATGGTTTTAAAATTTATTTTAAATTATGAAAAATAATTTTTGACCAATTGGAATATTTTTCTTTAATATTTATAATTATTTAAATATTAAAGGTATTTAATTAGTATATTAAATAAACTAGAGAAAAATGATTTAATATTATGAAAAATCATTTTAAATAAGAATAATGTATTTAAAAATATTTTGATTTATAAAATGTAACTTTTAATATTTTTGGAGAATTTTCATTAATAAATAAATATTAATGATATTAGATTTATTTAATTATTAAATTAAATAAATAAGATAAAAATGATTTTATTGATTTAAAAATCATTTTAAATGAGAATAAAGTGTTAGAAAATATTTTGAATTATAAAATATATATTTCAATATTTTTGGAGAATTCTTATTAATAAATTAATATTAATGATATTAGATTTATTTAATTATAATATTAAATAAATGAATTAAAAATGATTTTGTTGATTTAAAAATCATATAAAAATGAGAAAAATGTTTTAAAAATATTTTTAAGTTATAATTAATGACTTTTAATATTTTGATGATAATTTTATTAATATTTAAATATTAATGGTATTGATTTAAAAATGATTTTAAATACTTTAAAAATCATTTAAGTAGAATATTAATGATTTAAAAATATTTTAAGGTATTAACAATAACTTTAATATTTTGACAAGTATAACATTAATATTTTTATATTATTAAATATTTATGATAATAAGATTATTTGATAATTAAATCATTTAAAAATGATTAAGTGTTTGAAAAATTATTATAAATTAGAATAATTATTTATAAATTATTAAAAGCTTTTAAGAAATATTATAAACGATATTTGACTTATCTAAAATTATATTGAAGCTTAGAGACCAAGTTTAATTGACAATAACTGTGTTAGTTGTCGGATAGGGTGACTAGAACACCGAGAATGGACCGAAGTCCAATCAGACCGAAATAGTTAGACTTGATAAGTGTTTATATAAGTTATAAACACTAATGTGACTATGTGGCAATGTGTTTAGGAGAAGATTGACTGTGAATTATAGTGTTACGTGTTATAAAATATTATGCTAATTGTGAGACCGATATTATTGGTTATAGGTCTTACGAAGGCATATAAGTTTATTGTGTAGTTGTAATCAACGCGGAAGGCAAGTTTCCTAACTCAACCTTTTGTTATATTCATTCAATTATTATAATGGTTAATTATTGCTAATTATATTATGTCCAGGAAATTTAATGTTGATTATTTGCAGTTAGTGCATGTTTAATAATTTAAATTGAATTACTGATTCGGAGAATATACTATTGTAGAATAACTGTGGTTGGATATTCATAATCGTAGAAGATATAATTGACAGTATAAATAATTCCTGTTTATTGTCAAATTATGTTGAGAAATGTCTTAGCTAATTATTCTTGCTAGACGAACATTTGTTAGAACTTGATAAATTCGAGAAGAGAATTAAATTATTATTGATAGATCGATGCCAATTATTTCGGCTAGATCGATAAGTAAATAAAAATTGAAATCATTGAATTTCATTGTTAAATCAAATCTTGATTCTAAGACTGAGAAGAACAACCTTTTATATAAAGGGAACATTTTAGGTCGTATATTCAACCATTGCGTACTGTTAAGTATTATGCATAATAAAGGGTACAAGGAGTTAGACGGCTCTAAGGACTTGCAGAGGGGTATGATTTAATCTTTATGGTTATCTGATACTCATGCATATGAATTAAAGTAAATCTTTGATAAATACCCGAGAAAGTAGAAGTTCTAGATCCAATGGATCGTTCAGCATAAATCTGGAAAACATTCCACTTTGTAATTGCGTAGAATTGATTCTTGATTATTCATTAGAATATCATAAAAACTTTGAAAGCGTTGTACTCTTTCATTATTAAATTATTGCGTTGCCTAGAATACGAGAAGACCTGTTATTGATTAACGATTTGTTCAGTTATTTCAAAGTTCCCCGAACTTTGGTTTCATTCTATCAAAATAGATAGTCTATTCTTATTGATTCGTATACATTTATTGTATGTCTTAACTTGTGGGGCAAACTTGTTTCTCACCCTTGCTAAATAAAACTTTTCAGCTAGGGACGAAGTTGCAGAAGGTGCTACGAAGAAGAACAAGGGAAAATGCATATTTATAAATTAGTTATGATGAACAATATCATTATGGTGTATTGTATTGTAAACCCTTTTTGTATATCTAAGGGGTATTTCTATAATGTTAAGGTTAGTGGACCTGTGACTTATGTATTAACAACATATGTTAATGACTTATGTATTCCTATTTATATATGAATGAGTAGTTACATAGTATTATATTGTGGATCATGAACACCAAACTCGGAGGTTAGGTAACCTGGATTTGGGGGCGTCACAAAAGCTATTAAATTTCTATCCCGTGAATGACTTCCACAAAAATTGGGATATACAAAAAGATTACCCCTTTAACTATACAAAAGAGGGTTTACGTCACTACACAAAAGTATTTACCATTCTAACTCCTAATACTGCATAACAACATTCTTATATTTCTCATTCGCTAGAATCGACACAATATCCTGACTTATAGTATGTCGAGTCTATCCCGACTCAATGGAATAACAAGCTACTTTTAGCTAGAAAACCTCATTCGCACTGTCATTGATATATGACATCCATGCTATCTTCTAGTCTTTCTCAACCAGTTTCTTACGGAGCTCTATGACCTCGTTCTTATAATCCCTAGCCTTATCTGTCATGAACACCTTCTCATCATGCTCTGACTCAAAGTCTGATTCTGTAGACTCCTTGGCCTCATAGAGATCATTAATCTCCTCCTTCTAGTTCTGCACAATATTGTGTAGTTGCACGTTACGGTCAAGCATCGAGAGATATAATGCCCTCATTGTATCTACAGGTGTTGGCTCTAGTACAGGCATCACCGTATTAACCAATGTTACCTCCATATCATCCTCCACATCTATCATCATATCAAGGTATGATGCCAAACCCATAGTTCCCTCGGAATAGTCCTCCTCAAAAAAATATTCATTTGGCTCCGATTCTTCTAGAATCACTAATGGTACTTTCACTACAGGCATAAGTATAGGCTCTACTCTGTTCACGGACTCTTCGCTCACCACGTGTATATCTCTATACATCAAGCTATCGATCGCTATCTATAATAACACATAACAAGTTGATTAGTACATAATACACAATAATATAATCACAAATCACATTTAATTTATTTAGGGTTAATTTCCATCTTTTAAACTTTTCGGTACTGAGTTTCCTCAATACCTTATTAACTCATTTGACTCGAGTTTACTTTCTTCAGACTTTTCCTTCCTTAATGATGTTATTAGCCTAATGTTCTTTCCCCCCTTAAGTTTTATAACCTAATGCTTTGATACCAACCTGTGACGCCCCCAAATCCGGATATCTTCCCACCCGATAAATGGTGCTATACGGTACTACTAACTACACATTCATTTCATTGAAACAACATCAACAGTGTATTAACTACATTCTTATTACAATCATAATAAATTCATTCCCAGGTTCAGAATCCGAATACATTCTTTATTATTCATAAGTGTAATACATACACGTAGACTAGTCTATTAAAGGATATCTAAACATCCATCTTAGCTTTGCATTTATCTCTCTTAGAACTCTCAGTTCGTTCGGCCTTAGCTTCAATCATATAATTCAAGCAAGAAGTGAGCATAACTAGCTCAGCAAGTTTAACAAAGGATAATATAAATACCACATCGAGAATTATATGATTATTCTCCATAACTGAACAAGTAGCTATGAAGTACTACAAAATATTAACTAGCACTTCTCATTTCATAACAATGATTCCAAAGTATATATATAATAACTTAGGAATTCTGAACCGGTCAAAAGACCATGAACATACTCGTTTCATTTTTATACATGAAAAGGACATCCCGACACTAAGGCCGTACATCTGGTATTACTTATGAGCACTTCTAGGTGATCAGCCTATAGTACTTTATGTTGATCAACATTCATCCATTAAACGTATTTACGTTTAAGTTTTGGCAACCTCACGTGCGCATCGAATAATCGATGAAAATACCTTTATTTGTTCATATACAAACTTACCTTTGAATTCGTACCAAATACTTGGCATAGGATAGCGTTAATAGTTCTATATCGAAAGACTTGTAAACAAATTAATCTAACTCTTAAGAATAGTCCAGCTGGGTTAAAACTGGCATCGACCCTTTCGTACAATAATTCATACATTTCAAGACATGAATCACATAAAACTTGACTAACATGGAGGTTAGACAAGCGTTAAGAAAACTTTTCTTCAAGCGTCTTAAATATAATATTCAATAGTTCTCAGTCTTTACAGAATTTACATGATATATTCACATAGTACACTATAATTAGCTATCAAACAATCTAATCACATTATTATTTCCAACTTCTTTTTCTTCTTTAACTTAATTGAATTTATTCCATTAATAATGTCAATTTAATTTGTTATACTTCATTACGGCTTGTTAACGTTCTTACGTTTATTAACCGAAACTCGATCATCATTGGTAAAGTACTAATGTTGAGTACAATTTACCTTCTTACTCTTTATCCTCTTGTTTGATCTCTACTAACCACATTTACATTCTTAAAATCATCACTAAATAAGTGATTTAAAAGTAGTCTTTACCATGTACACTAAGTACCTTCATATTCCATTATTGTTTTATAATCAATTGGACCTAGGAAACTAACTTAGTCAACAAAATCCCACTTCTGGCGCTGCGGCGCCAAATTCTAGTACACCATTGCCGCTGCGGGGCCAACTAACAGTGGATGAAGCCCAGAGCAGGTGCTGTGGCGCGACCAATAACACTGGGGTTGGGGCTGCGGCGCCACCCCTGAGCCTCATTTTGTTTTGACAGTTTGGTTTTTCTACGAACTTCCCGGGCTCATAACTTATTCATTTTACATCCGAATTGGCTCATTCAAAAGCCAACAACTCACAAATTACATACTCTGGGTGTTCATGCAAGAATCTTATATTTTCGAATCCGTTAACTCAGAATTCATCTTTTAGTATATTATCGAGCGTTCATTTATCGTTCGTGAGCGTTCAACACTCGTTTTCTTCATTCTAAGTCAAAATTCGACGATTATTGAGTCCACAACTCTTGAATACCTTATCTCACGTGTTGGCATTTAAAACCAAAGTTTCTAAGTCACACAACATAGTAGCACACGGTATTGATTATTGATGCTTACGGGAGAAGTCACTCAGTTATACTCAATTATTGCTACAATAATTGTTGTAGTATTTACGAATACGGGTTATTATTCATGAGTTAATATTCATGAGTTATTATTCATTAGTTACTATTCACGAGGTACTATTCACGACAAAATTAATTTTTTTCTCATATTATTGATTCAATTATTGTCACAATATCATTTGCATAATATTTTATATTATTAAATCAATAATTGAGATGACAGTGTTATTCATATTATTATTTGCATTATTGACGATGTCTAGAAAGTTCTGTTGAGGAGAGGTTTGGTCATCTAATTGCGCGCCAATAGGGAGAAATCCTTATCGGAAAGCCCCCTCTTTCCTGATAATGATCTGGTTGTTAAATATTGTGAGTTATAATATAAATGATGAATAATTGTTAATAGATTAAAAATGTGTTTATTAAAGATAAGTTATTTGTGGTAATTATTTATTCAATTTTTGATATAAATAAAGGGGTTTGTTATGAGGTGTTTGTTATAAGTTTGGCTTATTATTCCATGAGGGCATGTGCTAATTTTTCAGACCGTTGGTTGAAGATATTATTGTAAATCAATATAGACCGCTGGTGGAATGTTATATTAGTAAATCAATATAGATCGATGGTTTAAAGTTTTAATAGTAAATCAGTATGGACCGTTGCTTTAAGTTTTAATAGTAAATCAATATGGACCGTTTGTTTAAAAGTAAATTGATCTAGGCCGTTCATGAATTAGTTACTATTTAGTCATTTTCCTGTATAAATAGAAGCTCATTCCTTCATTATTTCTTACAAATTCACTGAAACTCTAGAGAGAGAAACTATAGAGAGCAAGAAGAAGAGTATTCTGCTATTACCCTACTTCAGTATTCAATCTTCTACTAAGGTAAGGGATATTAGTTGTTATATTCGTAAGGGGTATTATTTATTTCATATTCGGTTACGATATTATTCTTCAAATTCGTAAGGAATATTATCTTCGTTCAATATTCATAAGGGATATTAGTTGTTGTATTCGTAAGGGATAGTATTTCTTTCGTATTCATGAAGAGAATTATTTTCTTTCAATACTCGTAAGGGTTGTTATTCCATTCTTTATTATTCTATTAGAATAACTTGTCTACGCGGACTACCACATTCATGGTGAAATCTTTTCATTATTCCATTCTTTATTATTCTGTTAGAATAACCTGTCTACACGGACTACCGTATGCATGGTGAAATCTTTTTGTTATTCCATTCTTTATTATTCTGTTCGAATAACCTGTCTACGCGGACTACCGCATGCATGATAAAATCCTTTTGTTATTCCATTCTTTATTATTCTATGGGAATAACCTGTCTACACGGACTACCGAATGCCTGGTGAATAACCCTTCATATTCAATTATTATTAAATTGTGGAAATGATCTGTCTACGCGGACTACTGTATGACAGTTGAAAATTCATTTATAATTTCGTATATTATTCATTTCAGATTCCTAACTTTAAACTTACTACGGTAAGTATTGCTTCTATAATTCGTGAAATGATCAGAAATTCCTTGAGTTTTCTTTTCTGTATCCAAGTTGTCTGTTATGGTTCCTATCTTTGATTGGATCTATGTTTTGAACTTTATTCTTAAATTTTGCTCCACAGTTGATTATTATGGAGTATTCTTGAACTTGGATAAACTAAATTATGAATCCTTAATCTTGTCCTTTATCTCACTGGATTCATTCTTTAAAATATTTTTCACCATCCACAGTCTTAAATGGTGATACTTGATGAATATCTTTGGCCTGTAGTGCAAAGATGAATGATTACCTGATGAATATCTTTGGCCCGTAGTGCAAAGATGAACAGGTGTTCGGATGAACATGACCAACTGGCGATACAAATGAATATCTTTAGCCCGTAGTGCAAAGATGAATATTTGATTCAAAATGTATATTGATTGATGTTACATGGATAAAATATTGATGATGGACTTTTAAATTCATAGATAATAATAGATTTAATCCTCTACTTAACTCTTCTAATGAATTATTATTTCCGCTGCGAATATTGATCTAAAACTGGTTGTCCAATATATTTTATCTGATTTATTGAAGGCTAACGATAATTTGTTGTTCATTATCTTAGTCAAAATATACTTTACTAGGCTAGTTAAGCTCACCCTTTTTCTTTTTGTTCCATTTTTCTTTTATAGGAGGCGAGAATTTAGCGAGAACTAGTTGGGGTGTGGAGTGATGTTAAAGGCACACTATAAGAAAATCGGTCATTGGCGACAGACTCATTAGCAACGGGACTACTGCCGTCAAGAATAATGTCATTATCGATGGCCTAGCCGTCATCTATATGTCTCGTCGAGAATGACCATTCTCGGGTCCAATTTTGGTGGGAAATTTTTCACGGGCGTGGGAAAAGCCATGGGCGACGGCCATGTCGTCTCTATTACCATCAAGAATGAGTCATAGGTGACGGGGGTTAAGAGCGACGGCTATGCCATCGAGAATGAGTCTTTTTTAAAAGCCCTAGGCTTGACGGGAACGATTGCTTTCTTTTCCCTCCCTACTATACTAGCTCATTTAATTTTCCCTCAATTCCATTCACCCCAATTAGTCCAGACAAGTTATTACTATCGAATTTGTCAAATTTGAGCATCAGAGCTTCCCTCCGGCGACTCTCTCCCCCCCCTCCGGCGACTCTCCCCCTCCCGCCACCTCCGTCGACATTCCTCCCTCTGTCATACCTTCCGGCGACTCCGCTCTCCTGCCATACCTCCGGCGACCCTCCCTTCTCCTTCCGGTCAGCTCCACATCTCCTTCTTCTCTACTCCTAATTTCCAACAACTTGCAATAGGTATACATCTCCTTCTTCTTTACTCCTTCCGGCCAGCTCCACATGCACTTGAATTGCTTTAATTTCCAGTCACTAACATATGTTGCCCTGTGTATATATATGTTGTATTTTTATCTGTTTGACTTTATTGTTTTTGTATTGACTTAAAGGTTGGATCTCTCTTGTATGAGAGGGGTTTAATTTCAATTTGGGCATATGTGTATTGTTATTTTTTGTTATCTTTAGTGGGTTTTAGTTGAAATGCTTGTGTTTGGTTCTTGGATTTGATGGGTTTACGTTTCTTGTTGTTGACCTAAACTGCCTTTCTAGGTTGGCTTGAAATCTATCATTGTACTTTAAAAATTAAACTCATTTTATTAAATAGGCTCCCTAATCTTATTAGGGATAATTAATTAAACTCCTTTAACTAATTTCGCCTCCCAATCCTATTAGGAATAAATGAGAGAACTTATGTTAAATTAATTCCTAAACTCTTTTAGAAATTAAAATAATAATAATTGTAATAATATTAATAAAACTCCTCTTATTAATTTATATTTAATATTTCTAAAATATTAAATAATAAATATTAAGCTATTTAATTTATTCTATCACCATAGATTAAATTAAATATACTTAACATATTATTACGATTATGTCATTAACTTCTTAAATAATTATTCTTCCTTTTATGGTGTGACCCTTTAGGTCATCCATATTAAATCGGTTGTGAATAAATCAGTTAGAACAATTCTAATCTTACTTAAATAAATAAATTAAACTATTAATTTATATACATAAATAATATTTATTCTACAATAGGGATAAACCTCCCTAGCAATCAACGACTTTCCAGATAATATAGATTTCAACATTAATCATAAAAGAACCTTTGAGTAAATAGTTACCGTACAATTCAATCCTTCCACCATATAATTTCCCAATTAAATATAAGATATGGAATTACTGTCAAGTCTTATTTTATTTAATTATATGTATTTCGATTCCCAAATGCACAACTCCGAATAAATTCAAATTAGAAACTACTTTTTAATTTTATTTCACCTTGGCCAAGATTTCTGGGTTGTCATTTATCGAATCGCATAGGACATTTCTCTTCTTTTACTAGAAGTGATAGATTCTATATTGATTATTCATTATCTCCATATATAACTTATTACACCCAATCATAGCCTTTGATATACCCTAAGGGTTCTAAGGAATAAGTCAAAATATAATTTATTATACAAAAGATACTATGATGATCTCAAGTCTAAAGATCATTTGTATTACTATCACTACAGAAATTCCTATTAACATGCAAGTAAAACTCCATTAGGTATTCCTTAGCAAGTCACGTTCAGTGAACTTATTCTCCAATAAGCACCTACATACTTACTTTAGGGTCTCCACACAAATTATCATGAGATCAATCATTCTCATCCAATGAGCAAGCAACATATGTATCAATCTATCCGGATTCACTAATCCCCTTTTTAGTAATCCATTGGTTGCGAACATTTTTATTTTAAGCTATCTAAGAATTTAAATCTCATTGGCATGAGCTCATCATGATTCTAAAAGCATTACTTAAAACTATGAGTTTATCACATATTATTAAAACAACACCATGTAGATAATTAAATGCCTTTAATAAATAATTCTTTTATTAATAAATAAATAAGCTTGAATACAAAGTATATTCTTTTATCATCATACATTATTGACTTGTATGAATACTACTTTCAATCTCCCATTTGCACTAAAGACAATCATCGTGGTATCTCATACCCATCTTCTCTAAATGACAATCGAACTGTTGTTGTGTTAACGCTTTAGTAAATAGATCTGCAATATTGTCTTGAGAGTCCACACGCTCCAGGGTGACATCTCATCTTTCAATGATCTCTCTGATTAAATGAAACCGTTGTAACACGTGTTTGGATTTCTGATGAGACCTGGGTTCCTTAGCCTGTGCAATAACTCCAGTGTTGTCACAAAATAAATGTATTGGTCCTCTAATACTAGGAACCACATCAAGTTCGGTTATAAACTTCTTCATCCAAACAGCCTCCTTTGTAGCTTCACTTGCTGCTATGTACTCTGCCTCTATCACTGAATCAGTAATTGTTTGTTGTTTGGAACTCTTCCAACTTACTGCGCCACCGTTCAAGGTAAACATATAACCGAAACAGATTTACTATCATCTTGTTCTATTCAAAAACTTGAGTCTATAAAGCCCTTTAGTTTCAATTCAGACCCATCGTAGACAAGAAACACATCCTTAGTTCTTCTTAAGTACTTTACAATATTTTTCACTGACTTCTAGTGTTCTTCTCCTGGATTCAACTGATATCTTCTTGTTACACTAAGTGCATGAGCGATTTCGGTCTAGTACATATCATACCGTATATGATAGATCATATTGTGGAAGCATAAGGAATCTTACTCATATGGTTTCTCTCCTCAGGTGTCTTTGGGGCCTCTTTCTTGGAGAGATGTATTTCATGGCTCATCGGCATGAGACCTCTTTTGGAATCTTCCATGCTAAACTTCTTTAGAATCAAGTCAATATACGTTCCTTGGGATAATCCAATCATCCTTTTAGATCTATCTCTTTAGATCTTTATCCTCAAAATATAGGATTCTTCTCCCAAGTCCTTCATGGAGAAGTGTTTAAATAACCAGATTTTAATTGATTGTAGCATAAGAATATCATTCCCTATCAGTAATATATCATCAACATATAATACAAGGAATGACGCAGCGCTCCTTTAACCTTCTTGTACACAAATGGTTCATCCTCATTTTTGATAAAATCAAACTCTTTGATTATCTCATCAAAATGGATGTTCCACATACGAGAAGCTTCCTTTAATCCATAAATGGATCGTTGTAGCTTACAGACTTGATTTGTTCTAACCGTTGAAAAAAATCCATCTAGTTGTGTCATATACACATCCTCCTTAAGTTTCCCATTGAGGAAGGACATTTTCACGTCCATCTACCAGATTTTGTAGTCGTGGTAAGCTGCAATCGCAAGCAAAATCTGAATGGACTTGAGCATCGCTACTAGTGAGAAGGTTTCATCATAGTCAACTCATTGTCTTTGTTTGAAACCTTTTGCCACTAGTCGGGCCTTATAGGTCTCTACTTTGCCGTCTGCTCCAGTCTTTATTTTAAAGACCCATTTACACCCAATATGCTTAATGCCTTCAGGTGGTGAAAACGAATTTCATACTTGGTTTCATACATGGAGTCCATCTCGGATTTCATGGCTTCTTTCCACTTCTCTGAGTCTTTACTACTCATAGTTTATTCGTAATTCAATGGATCATCATCATTTATGATGTGTACCTCATCATCATCCTCTATGATAAATACATACCTATCAGTTATCTTTGGTACTCTTCCAGATTTATGAATATGGTGTGATACAATAGGTTCTTTTACTTGGTTAGGTACTTAACTTTGATCCGTAGTATTTTATGGTTCTTGAACTTCTACAAGATACATCTTACTCCCACTAACCCCTTCAAGGATAAACTCCTTTTCTAAGAAGGTAGCATGTTTTACAACAAACACCTTTTGATCAGTTGGATGATAGAAATAATTCCCTGATGTTTCTTTAGGGTATCCCACAAATCTACACTTGTCGGATCTAGTTTGTAGCTTATCGTTTTCAAATTTTTGACATAAGTTGGACAACCCCAAGTCTTAACATGCTTAAGATTTGGTTTCCTACCTGTCCATAATTTATATGGGGTCTTGGGGACAGATTTTGAAGGTACCTTGTTAAGTAGGTATGCAGCCGATTCTTGGGCATATCGCTAAAGGGAAACTGGAAGATCGGTAAAACACATCATAGATCGAAGCATGTCCAACAATGTTTGATTTCTCCTTTCAGATACACCATTGAGCTGTTGTGTCCCTGGTGGAAACCATTATGAGATTATACCATTTTCTTTGAGACAATTGAGAAACTCGCCACTTAAGTATTCACTTCCTCGATCTGATCGAAGAATCTTAATACTTTTTCTAGTTTGTTTTTCTACTTCACTTCTGAACTCTTTGAACTTTTCAAATGATTCAGATTTGTATTTCATTAAATACACATATCCAAATCTTGAGTGATCGTCAGTGAATGTAATAAAATAAGAATATCCTCCTCGTGCATTCGTTGTCATAGGTCCACATACATCTGCGTGTACCAACGCTAACAAGTCTATAACTCTTTCTCCTTTTCCAGTAAAAGGAGATTTAGTCATTTTGCCCATGAGTTAAGATTCACAAGTTAGATATGATTCATAATCCTATAGCTCTAGGAACCCATCTTTATGCAACTTGGATAATCTTGTTTCATTAATATGACCAAGTTTACAGTGCCACATATATGTATAATTAACATAATCTCTTTTCCTTTTATTAGTTTGTTTAATTTGAAGTATATTTTCATGCAAGTCAAGTATATAAAGTCCATATTGCAAATTACTAACACCATATAAAATATTATTATTATAAATAGAACAACTGTTGTTCTTTATTATAATGTCAAAACCATCCATATCCAATACAAAAAAATTGAAATAATGTTTCTAATGATATTCAAAACAAAATAATAATTATTTAAATTAATGAACTTGCACGTATGCAGTGCTAAATAATAAGTCCCTACAGCTAATGCAACAACATTTGCTCCATTTTCCACTCGTAGGATGACCTCGTCCTTGCTCAACTTTCTACTTTTGACCAGTCCCTACATATTATTACATATGTGAGAACCACAATCGGTATCCAATACCCAAGTAGAAGATTGACTTCCAGAAAAAAAAAATTTAATTTCAATCATAAACAAACCTTGATTAGAATTCGAAGCTTCTCCAAGCTTCTTCTACTTTTGTTCCGCAAGATAATCCTTGCAGTTCCTCTTTCAGTGACCTGACTTTATGCAATGGAAGGTTTCTTTTGATCCTTCACTTTCGCCTTTCCCTTAACCTTCTTGGATTTCTTCTTTTCAGAAGATACCTTGGGCCTCTTCCTTTTCTTGGAAGAATCATCCACCAGTAAGACGTGGTTCTTCTTGGATGGGAAGTGACCTTCAGCAGCTTTCAACATGTTAAGTAACTTAAGCAAGTTAACGTCCAACTTATTCATGTGAAAATTCACAATAAATTGTGAGAAGGTGTCAGGGAGTGACTGCAAGAGTAAATCTTGACTCAACTCCCCATCCATGACGAACCCAAGTTGTCCAAGACGTTCAATAAATTTAATCATCTTTAGGACATGAGTCTCAACAGTAGTGCCCTCAGTCATTTGAAATCGAAAGAGCTCCTTAGATATTTCATATCTTGCAGTCCTACTTTGCTCACCATATAGCTCTTGCAGGTGCAACAACATAGTAGGAGAATCCATGGTTTCATGCTGACATTGAAGCTCGTTACTCATGGATGCGAGTATGATGCATTGAGCCACATATGCATCATCTTGCCACTATTTAAAAGTAGCAACCTCTTCCTCAAAGGCTGTCTCTACAACTTTTGCGGGTACGTGCGAATTCAGGACATGAGAAATCTTTTCAATTGTGAGAAAAAATCTCAGATTCTTTAACAAGTCCGTGTAATTTGGTTCGATCAGTTTGTTAGCATCAAGTATGCTACGCAGTGAAATTAGTGAATGTGACATTTTTAAATTCTGCATGTAAAGAGACAATATTTTAGCAAACATTTATTTAATTAATTACCAAAATAAATTAGGTCTTATTTTATATTAGTATCTCTCACTATTTTCTTTAAACTATATTACCCTCATTATATAATTCGGTAATATCTAATTAAAGATTTCCTAGTGAGAATAAGGATCTCATTTCAAATGTATATAGCCTTGTGGTGATACAACAAACTATATATAAATAAATAGGTAGACAACTCCTTGTCAATTACATCATCATGAAACTCCTTATGTTTTGCCTCTTGGATTATTTTGATCAAGTGGTGGCACATCTGAATCAAAATTATCTAAGTTAAGTCCATCCTTTCACTTCCTTATATTCAAAAAAGAAAAATATTTTTCTTGTGGCGACACAATAAAATAATATTGTTCAATTTTCTTTATAAGCATCAAATGTGATAAATTAACATCTTAAATACTTAATACTTGCCTTGTGGTGACACAACAAACTCATATTAAATATTTAATACTCTATTAATTTTATCATGCTAGAAGGTGACGTTCGATATTCTAAATATCTTTGAACGCTTAAGACTTAATATAAAAAAACTTTGAGGGATTTGTTATTATTTGTCTCATCTTGTTTAGCGCGCATGCACATATATATATAAAATACGCGTCATATTATTAAACATGCGAAGCATGTTTGTATAATATATAATATATATAATACTAGCATTCATATATAGGATACTATATTCTACCCGGATTGATTATGGACTTTTATTCTAGTTTGGTTCACTAGAGCCACAAAGTGAACCAAAAGGTCAAACCCTAGGGTGCAAGAATAAATATTTAAATATAACTATTACATTTAAACTCGGGCTCCATTACAAACGGGTCTTCGAGCGCTCTTTTTTCCTTGATCTTCGGTTCTTCGAGAAATTCTAATTAATCCTATTACATAAAACTATTTAATTTAAATAGAAACCTTGATTAGCAGTCAAGGGAAAGTACATAAGAGAGAGAATTTACATCAAGAAGAAAACCAAAAAAGACGAAGTATGCAGACCCTATTTAATAAAACTCATTCATTCAAGCATCTAACCAAAATAAATTCAATCACATTGGTCAACAGTCCATTATCAACCCCATTTATTATCATAGACATCACCATATGTATCAATAAATAAAACATTCATCTTATGAATAAAATCATTCCATATATATATATAAATATCATTTAATGGACAATTTTAAATTGCATAAAATCCAACTTCAAGATTAAATTAACTCTTTATTTTAATTATAAAATTTTTAAGATTATATATATATATATATATATATATATATATATATATATATATATAATCATAAAAGAACATTTGAGTAAATAGTTACCATACAATTCAATCCTTCCACCATACAATGTCCTAATTAAATATAAGACATGAAATTACTGTCATGACTTATTTTATTTATTTATATGTATTTCGATTCCCAAATGCACAACTCCGAATAAATGCAAATTAGAAACTACTTTCTAATTTCATTTCACCTTGGCCAAGGATGTCTGGGTTGTCATTTATCGAATCACAAAGGACATTTCTCTTTTTTACTAGAAGTGGTAGATTCTATACTGATTATTAATATATCCATATATAACTTATTACACCCAAGCATCCCTTTGATATACTCTAAGGGTCTTAAGAAATAAGTCAAAATGTAATTCATTATACATAAGATATTATGATGATATTAAGTCTAAGGATCATTTGTACTACTATCAATACATGAATTTCTATTGATAGGCAAGTAAAACTCCATTAGGTATTCCTAAGCGAGTCACGTTCAATAAACTTATTCTCCAATAAGCACCTACATACTTACTTTAGTGTCTCTGTGACAACCCGAGAATTTGGAGAATTTATTAAAATCATAAATGATTGATTTAAGGTCAAATAATAGACCTAGACAGAAAATAAGTGTATGCGTTTAAGGTTATTGGGATTGAATTTTGAGGATTTCAAAATTCTGTAAAGGAAATAGGTGAATTATTTAGGATTAATTGTTTATGTGATTAAGTTCTGTGAATGTGGTTAATGATGTGTTCATAATGTCGTTAAGGGTCAAGGGTTGACCAGATAATTTATATCTGTAACAAACCCTAAGAATATATTAAGAACGACAATGTTCGGTTAGAAAATCCTAGCGTTTTACAAGAAACCCTAGAAATCGGTTCTGGAAACCCTAGTTTCAGTTCCAGGAATCCGAAACCCTAATTCGGTGCATGAAACCCTAAATCGGGAACTTAATGGCATAAGTGTAAATAGTTAAAAGATTAATTAGGGTTAATCTTAACAAATTGATTACAAAACCCTAATTCTAAATTTGAAACCCTAATGCCAGATCTGAAAACCCTAGTTTCAGATTCTGTATAATTGAAGCCCTAATCTGGGAAATTAACGGAGAATTATAATGCTTAAGTGCTATTAATTAAGTACTAATTAGGGTAAAGGTTAATTAATTTACAAACCCTAATTTTAAATTAAGGAACCCTAATTGTTCCGTTAAAAACCCTAATTGTTCAGTGGTGGAATTAATTGCTAAAAATTAGCAATGCTAATTAGGAAACCCTAATCCTAATTATTTTAAATTATGAGTAATTAGAAAACTCTAATCTAATTACGAGATTTAATTTATAAATGAGAAAAATTTAGTTTTTCTATTTAAAACCCTAAAATGTGGTTTTGAACCCTAATCTGTAATTTTGACGTTAATTGCGTAATTGGCAATTATAATTAGGAATTATTAATCCTAATTAACAAGATTAAAGCATGATTAAGGAATTTTAAATATAATTAGTAAATTCTAATTATAGTTTTTAATTGTTAATATTCCAATTTCTATAACCGAAATTCGGAAATCGTAAGAAATTAAATTGCAAAGTTAAGGGTTAAAATCTAAACCCTAAATTGTCCAAACCCTAAACCCTAAGGGTTTTATCATTTGGCAAATTCTAGAAATAAAATGGAATGGACAAAAATGTCCCTTTTGTGTATTAATTAGGTTTCTTGCAATCTTGGCCAAATCTTTAGTTGTTGAGCAACCCTAGCCCTAGCCTAACATTAGCCTTTGACAAAATGGCCAGCAAATCCAGCACATCAGCAACAAATACAATGAATCAAGCAATTATAAAGGATTTAGAGAGAGAAAATGTAAAAAGATATAGCCAAAATCAATTTTTTCTCTCACCAACTCCTACTCTCTCTCAAACCCACGAAATATTAAGCTAGATCAGTCCCAAAACACAGCCCCACGTTGATCAGAATCAGATCAGAAGCCAGAATTGAGAAATCAAAGCAAAAGGTATAATTTCTCTAATTTTTGGAAATCCTTCAATTCGAGGTTAATAGTTGCAATTGATTGTTGAAAGTAGTGTTAATAGGTGTCAATTGATGTTCTGGGTTGTTAAATCCATGACCCATAACATCAAAGTGCACGAATTTAAAGTTTTAGCAAATTTAAAAATCTGGAAATCTGTGATTTACAGTCAAATGTCAGATCCTCTAGATCCGTATGTGTTATGTGTTTTTGATGTCTAAAACTTGTAACATATATCATGATATGAGTTCTTTAAGTTATAAAAAGAATCAGACCAAGATCTCTTATATATTGCTAGATAATCACGGTCAAATGTCGTTGACCGATCTGCTAAAACTGCAAACCCAGAAACGTAAGAACAGTGGTTCGTGTCCTAGTTTGACCGGCCATATCTTGTTTATTATTTGATGTTTTTGTGTTATTTTGGTTTATAGTTGTATTACTACATGTTATCTACAACCTTTAATTTAAAGATCGCATAAAGGTTTCTCGATCGCTAAGTTATAAGGAATCAAAGATGGCACCTTGACTGTTCTTCATTTTCTGGGTAACCCAGAAAATGAAGAACACGTTTGTCAGAAAGTTTGGCTGCCCAGATCTTGATTTTAAGTTGTTGGATTGCCATGAAACTTGATATGAAGTTGTAGTATTGCATAAACACTACAACATGAAATCAATCACAGGCCCAGAAAACAATCAGACCACAATTTAAAATCCGGTCAAACGTGTACCCTCGGACTAGGATCTGTCAGTGTTCTTGAGTGAAGAACACCTATAGCGACAGACAAGTGTCGCTATAGGCCTTTAGCGACGGTTTATTTAAAGAATTTCCGGAAAATAATTTAAAAATAGAAAAAAAATAGTTTTTAATTATTAAAAATACAAAATAAATTATGAAAAATTATTTTAAAGTCTGAAAAATAGTTTTTAACTATTTTGAGTATATTTTGAAAATATTTAATATTTTTGGAATATAAATGGTATTTATTTATTTAATTACAATATTAAATAAATTATTTAAAAATAGTTTTTAATTCATGAAAAATCATGAAAAATAATATTATGATAAAAGAAAATATTTTAAGTTATTTTCCATAACTTTTGATATTTTGTGATGAAATTCATTAATATTTTAATATTAATGGTAATTAATTTATTTAATTAATATATTAATATATTAAGGAAAAATGGAATTAATGCTTTATAAATTATATAAAAATGATTTAAGTGTTATAAAAATATTTTAAGTTATAAAAAGTAACTTTTGATATTTTGGCATGAAAATATTAATATAAATAGCAATTATCGGATAATGGATTTAAGTGTTTAAAAATCATATAATTATGATTTTAATGTATTAAAAATACTTTGTGATATTATAATTATATTATAATGTTATGTTATGATTTTCATTAATATTTTATATTAAATAAATATTAATGATTAAGGTATTATGTAGTATTTAATTTATTTAAATACGGTACTAGGGATTGAAAAATGTTAATAAATGGTAATAATTATCCGAAAATTATTACGAGCTTAGGAAAAATGTTTTGTCTGATCAGAAATTATCGGTGATAATGGTTAAGTGTTCAGGAAGAGTTTAATTGAACTTAAACTCGATAAAAGTCCGACTAGACCGTCGGGATGTTAGAATTGTGTCAGTTTTAAGTCAGACTAAAATTGTTTGACTTGATGCTAAGTCTTATGTGTTATATAGACTGATAGGCTTATGTGGTAATGTGTTTAGGTTATTCTGTGTATATAACTATAACAGTATTATACTGTGATGATATTATTCTAATATTGGAGATCTATATTATTAATATTAGGTTTTCGGATAAAGCGTTATTAAATTGCGTGCGGTAATCAACGGTTCAGGCAAGTTTTTCTTGTACTTAACTCTAATAAGAGTAGTTTCTTCAAGCTTATGGTTAATCCTTACTGATTGCCATGAAATTTGTACTCTGTACATCTTGCATGTATAAGTCAGGTATGAAAGGCCGATCACCTTCATTACCAGTTGGTTCAGAAATGTTTGTTCATGTAAAATTCTTGTTCAGTCAAAATTTTGTTCCTGCTAGTTCACAATCATATTGTTGAATTATAGCCAACCAATTATTCATACTCTTCAATCATGATATATTGTTATGTTATTGTATATAAACTTGCTGGGCAATTTTTATGCTCACCCTTGCTATATCATGATAAAACATTGCAGGTAAAGCAAATGCGTCGTATACAGGAAACGATTAAAGCTAAGTACAGTTTGGGATATAACGTGCAGTTAGTTTGTAATATATTTTGACAAATATGGTTGTGTAATAGATAGTTTAGGAAATGTGTAAGAAGTTAAGGTTACTCGATTTTGGGTAATAGTGTGTAATGTATTGTATAAACAACTTATGTTTATATCTTCCGCAAATAGTGATAGAAATAGTATACCGGATCCGAGGCGATTCGGGGCCCGGATTCGGGGTTATCACAGTTGGTATCAGAGCTGTTGGTTATGAAGCTTAGGTAGGAATACCTGAGACCAATAACCGCAGTGATTAGGATAAGACTAACTCCCATAGAGTTAGTTGGTCAGTAAGATTCAAAGACGAATCTCGGTAAGTTGTTAAGCTACAGAGTTCCCTAACTCTGGTTATAGTGGTGAACAGTAATGATGAATAGATCGAGTCTAAAAGACTGAAAGTGCAGGGATAGGAGATCGTAAAACAAAACGATCATAGGCATAGAAATTGAATCGTAATATATACGATAAGATCACCCCGTGATCTGATAAAGGTTATGATAAGGGATATGAATCAAATGATTGAAAAGTTTACAGCAAGATGCTGTGTGAAAGGTTGTACTATGAAATGGTACTATGAAAATGAAAACTCATAAAAGAGTTATGGATCATGAATACGAATTGAATTCGTATTGAAAAAGGGGGTTAAGATTAGGTGGGGATTTCAATGAGGACTTGTGTTAGCAACTGAGTTATATGATTCCTTGTATGGGCGGGGAATTGTACTACTTAGTTGGTGGCATTGGTAATAGTTGAAATGTTGTGTCACGCTAGTTATTATATATAGATAAATAGGTCATAGGTAGAGAATATAGGATTAAGTACGAGTTCTTAGAACTCATACTTATGTGACATTCTTGACGCATAGTTATATGAAATGTTTATGAGCCCCTCAGCGAACGGTCGCTAAAAGGTCAGGGTAAGTTCGTAAACTCATATAATTGTGGTCAGGTTATGAACTCATAAGTGTGGTTTTATGAATTGTGTATAGTTGCGTGTGAATGGAGTGTTAAGGATTATAGGAACAGATAGATTATTAAGCAAATGATCACTAGTGGAGACTTAGGTTTTCCTAAACTCCTAGCTATGCTAAACTTCGAAATTGTTGACATCAAACTAAATACGCACTATGTGCCTTTAAAAAAAAATGTAGACTCGTAATCATTTTGAAACGGTTTAAAGTACAGTCTATGCTACTTATTTCGGCTAGACGCAAATGATTTGAAATATCAAAAATTATTTTTATTTATCACTTATGTACCATGTAACCTGGTGCAGAGATGATAAAAACGATGGAGTCATCAATGCATTATTACTTAGTATGAATTTGACCTAAAGTCACTATTCTACTATGGTATGATGTAGTATGATAAAATCACCAATGACGGAATCCTCAACGGACTGTTAATACAGTGCGGCATCATGACGTCATTCTCGAAAATGTTTTAAAAAAATTTTTTAATTTGCCAACGGGGTTTGGCTACACCTAAATAATTCGATTGAATTGAATTATTGATATGGGTCTATGCTATTTGATTCAGCTAGACTAATGCTATAAAAACTCCAAGTGTTATTGAAAGAATTTCCCGAATCAAATTGTTTGGTGCGGAATCCAATAAGACTGAGGTGAACTATAATGTTTGGATAAATAATCCAATCTAGTAGCGTAAATATTCGCTAAAAATGACTAATACGTTATGCATGACGTAACTGTACAATGGGATGATCACCTAAAGTACTAATAATGGTAGTTTACCTTCTTTGTGATTGTAAACAGGCCAAGTAATGTATTGTTTTGCGGGATAATCACTACCGTTAAAACTAAATGTGTTCATAGTCTATATGACCCCTCAGCACAATTTCAAAAACTTTTACTCTGGTGAGAGGTGTTTTGGGTGGCATGAAATAATGTGTGTGAATGGTATATGTGTGAAAGGTGTAAGGTTTATGTGTGAATGGTGTAAGGTGCACGGTGTAAGGTGTAAGGTGAATTTCGGGGACGAAATTCTTATAAGGAGGGGTGAATGTGACAACCCGAGAATTTGGAGAATTTATTAAAATCATAAATGATTGATTTAAGGTCAAATAATAGACCTAGACAGAAAATAAGTGTATGCGTTTAAGGTTATTGGGATTGAATTTTGAGGATTTCAAAATTCTGTAAAGGAAATAGGTGAATTATTTAGGATTAATTGTTTATGTGATTAAGTTCTGTGAATGTGGTTAATGATGTGTTCATAATGTCGTTAAGGGTCAAGGGTTGACCAGATAATTTATATCTGTAACAAACCCTAAGAATATATTAAGAACGACAATGTTCGGTTAGAAAATCCTAGCGTTTTACAAGAAACCCTAGAAATCGGTTCTGGAAACCCTAGTTTCAGTTCCGGGAATCCGAAACCCTAATTCGGTGCATGAAACCCTAAATCGGGAACTTAATGGCATAAGTGTAAATAGTTAAAAGATTAATTAGGGTTAATCTTAACAAATTGATTACAAAACCCTAATTCTAAATTTGAAACCCTAATGCCCGATCTGAAAACCCTAGTTTCAGATTCTGTATAATTGAAGCCCTAATCTGGGAAATTAACGGAGAATTATAATGCTTAAGTGCTATTAATTAAGTACTAATTAGGGTAAAGGTTAATTAATTTACAAACCCTAATTTTAAATTAAGGAACCCTAATTGTTCCGTTAAAAACCCTAATTGTTCAGTGGTGGAATTAATTGCTAAAAATTAGCAATGCTAATTAGGAAACCCTAATCCTAATTATTTTAAATTATGAGTAATTAGAAAACTCTAATCTAATTACGAGATTTAATTTATAAATGAGAAAAATTTAGTTTTTCTATTTAAAACCCTAAAATGTGGTTTTGAACCCTAATCTGTAATTTTGACGTTAATTGCGTAATTGGCAATTATAATTAGGAATTATTAATCCTAATTAACAAGATTAAAGCATGATTAAGGAATTTTAAATATAATTAGTAAATTCTAATTATAGTTTTTAATTGTTAATATTCCAATTTCTATAACCGAAATTCGGAAATCGTAAGAAATTAAATTGCAAAGTTAAGGGTTAAAATCTAAACCCTAAATTGTCCAAACCCTAAACCCTAAGGGTTTTATCATTTGGCAAATTCTAGAAATAAAATGGAATGGACAAAAATGTCCCTTTTGTGTATTAATTAGGTTTCTTGCAATCTTGGCCAAATCTTTAGTTGTTGAGCAACCCTAGCCCTAGCCTAACATTAGCCTTTGACAAAATGGCCAGCAAATCCAGCACATCAGCAACAAATACAATGAATCAAGCAATTATATAAAGGATTTAGAGAGAGAAAATGTAAAAAGATATAGCCAAAATCAATTTTTTCTCTCACCAACTCCTACTCTCTCTCAAACCCACGAAATATTAAGCTAGATCAGTCCCAAAACACAGCCCCACGTTGATCAGAATCAGATCAGAAGCCAGAATTGAGAAATCAAAGCAAAAGGTATAATTTCTCTAATTTTTGGAAATCCTTCAATTCGAGGTTAATAGTTGCAATTGATTGTTGAAAGTAGTGTTAATAGGTGTCAATTGATGTTCTGGGTTGTTAAATCCATGACCCATAACATCAAAGTGCACGAATTTAAAGTTTTAGCAAATTTAAAAATCTGGAAATCTGTGATTTACAGTCAAATGTCAGATCCTCTAGATCCGTATGTGTTATGTGTTTTTGATGTCTAAAACTTGTAACATATATCATGATATGAGTTCTTTAAGTTATAAAAAGAATCAGACCAAGATCTCTTATATATTGCTAGATAATCACGGTCAAATGTCGTTGACCGATCTGCTAAAACTGCAAACCCAGAAACGTAAGAACAGTGGTTCGTGTCCTAGTTTGACCGGCCATATCTTGTTTATTATTTGATGTTTTTGTGTTATTTTGGTTTATAGTTGTATTACTACATGTTATCTACAACCTTTAATTTAAAGATCGCATAAAGGTTGCTCGATCGCTAAGTTATAAGGAATCAAAGATGGCACCTTGACTGTTCTTCATTTTCTGGGTAACCCAGAAAATGAAGAACACGTTTGTCAGAAAGTTTGGCTGCCCAGATCTTGATTTTAAGTTGTTGGATTGCCATGAAACTTGATATGAAGTTGTAGTATTGCATAAACACTACAACATGAAATCAATCACAGGCCCAGAAAACAATCAGACCACAATTTAAAATCCGGTCAAACGTGTACCCTCGGACTAGGATCTGTCAGTGTTCTTGAGTGAAGAACACCTATAGCGACAGACAAGTGTCGCTATAGGCCTTTAGCGACGGTTTATTTAAAGAATTTCCGGAAAATAATTTAAAAATAGAAAAAAATAGTTTTTAATTATTAAAAATACAAAATAAATTATGAAAAATTATTTTAAAGTCTGAAAAATAGTTTTTAACTATTTTGAGTATATTTTGAAAATATTTAATATTTTTGGAATATAAATGGTATTTATTTATTTAATTACAATATTAAATAAATTATTTAAAAATAGTTTTTAATTCATGAAAAATCATGAAAAATAATATTATGATAAAAGAAAATATTTTAAGTTATTTTCCATAACTTTTGATATTTTGTGATGAAATTCATTAATATTTTAATATTAATGGTAATTAATTTATTTAATTAATATATTAATATATTAAGGAAAAATGGAATTAATGCTTTATAAATTATATAAAAATGATTTAAGTGTTATAAAAATATTTTAAGTTATAAAAAGTAACTTTTGATATTTTGGCATGAAAATATTAATATAAATAGCAATTATCGGATAATGGATTTAAGTGTTTAAAAATCATATAATTATGATTTTAATGTATTAAAAATACTTTGTGATATTATAATTATATTATAATGTTATGTTATGATTTTCATTAATATTTTATATTAAATAAATATTAATGATTAAGGTATTATGTAGTATTTAATTTATTTAAATACGGTACTAGGGATTGAAAAATGTTAATAAATGGTAATAATTATCCGAAAATTATTACGAGCTTAGGAAAAATGTTTTGTCTGATCAGAAATTATCGGTGATAATGGTTAAGTGTTCAGGAAGAGTTTAATTGAACTTAAACTCGATAAAAGTCCGACTAGACCGTCGGGATGTTAGAATTGTGTCAGTTTTAAGTCAGACTAAAATTGTTTGACTTGATGCTAAGTCTTATGTGTTATATAGACTGATAGGCTTATGTGGTAATGTGTTTAGGTTATTCTGTGTATATAACTATAACAGTATTATACTGTGATGATATTATTCTAATATTGGAGATCTATATTATTAATATTAGGTTTTCGGATAAAGCGTTATTAAATTGCGTGCGGTAATCAACGGTTCAGGCAAGTTTTTCTTGTACTTAACTCTAATAAGAGTAGTTTCTTCAAGCTTATGGTTAATCCTTACTGATTGCCATGAAATTTGTACTCTGTACATCTTGCATGTATAAGTCAGGTATGAAAGGCCGATCACCTTCATTACCAGTTGGTTCAGAAATGTTTGTTCATGTAAAATTCTTGTTCAGTCAAAATTTTGTTCCTGCTAGTTCACAATCATATTGTTGAATTATAGCCAACCAATTATTCATACTCTTCAATCATGATATATTGTTATGTTATTGTATATAAACTTGCTGGGCAATTTTTATGCTCACCCTTGCTATATCATGATAAAACATTGCAGGTAAAGCAAATGCGTCGTATACAGGAAACGATTAAAGCTAAGTACAGTTTGGGATATAACGTGCAGTTAGTTTGTAATATATTTTGACAAATATGGTTGTGTAATAGATAGTTTAGGAAATGTGTAAGAAGTTAAGGTTACTCGATTTTGGGTAATAGTGTGTAATGTATTGTATAAACAACTTATGTTTATATCTTCCGCAAATAGTGATAGAAATAGTATACCGGATCCGAGGCGATTCGGGGCCCGGATTCGGGGTTATCACAGTTGGTATCAGAGCTGTTGGTTATGAAGCTTAGGTAGGAATACCTGAGACCAATAACCGCAGTGATTAGGATAAGACTAACTCCCATAGAGTTAGTTGGTCAGTAAGATTCAAAGACGAATCTCGGTAAGTTGTTAAGCTACAGAGTTCCCTAACTCTGGTTATAGTGGTGAACAGTAATGATGAATAGATCGAGTCTAAAAGACTGAAAGTGCAGGGATAGGAGATCGTAAAACAAAACGATCATAGGCATAGAAATTGAATCGTAATATATACGATAAGATCACCCCGTGATCTGATAAAGGTTATGATAAGGGATATGAATCAAATGATTGAAAAGTTTACAGCAAGATGCTGTGTGAAAGGTTGTACTATGAAATGGTACTATGAAAATGAAAACTCATAAAAGAGTTATGGATCATGAATACGAATTGAATTCGTATTGAAAAAGGGGGTTAAGATTAGGTGGGGATTTCAATGAGGACTTGTGTTAGCAACTGAGTTATATGATTCCTTGTATGGGCGGGGAATTGTACTACTTAGTTGGTGGCATTGGTAATAGTTGAAATGTTGTGTCACGCTAGTTATTATATATAGATAAATAGGTCATAGGTAGAGAATATAGGATTAAGTACGAGTTCTTAGAACTCATACTTATGTGACATTCTTGACGCATAGTTATATGAAATGTTTATGAGCCCCTCAGCGAACGGTCGCTAAAAGGTCAGGGTAAGTTCGTAAACTCATATAATTGTGGTCAGGTTATGAACTCATAAGTGTGGTTTTATGAATTGTGTATAGTTGCGTGTGAATGGAGTGTTAAGGATTATAGGAACAGATAGATTATTAAGCAAATGATCACTAGTGGAGACTTAGGTTTTCCTAAACTCCTAGCTATGCTAAACTTCGAAATTGTTGACATCAAACTAAATACGCACTATGTGCCTTTAAAAAAAAAATGTAGACTCGTAATCATTTTTGAAACGGTTTAAAGTACAGTCTATGCTACTTATTTCGGCTAGACGCAAATGATTTGAAATATCAAAAATTATTTTTATTTATCACTTATGTACCATGTAACCTGGTGCAGAGATGATAAAAACGATGGAGTCATCAATGCATTATTACTTAGTATGAATTTGACCTAAAGTCACTATTCTACTATGGTATGATGTAGTATGATAAAATCACCAATGACGGAATCCTCAACGGACTGTTAATACAGTGCGGCATCATGACGTCATTCTCGAAAATGTTTTAAAAAAAATTTTTAATTTGCCAACGGGGTTTGGCTACACCTAAATAATTCGATTGAATTGAATTATTGATATGGGTCTATGCTATTTGATTCAGCTAGACTAATGCTATAAAAACTCCAAGTGTTATTGAAAGAATTTCCCGAATCAAATTGTTTGGTGCGGAATCCAATAAGACTGAGGTGAACTATAATGTTTGGATAAATAATCCAATCTAGTAGCGTAAATATTCGCTAAAAATGACTAATACGTTATGCATGACGTAACTGTACAATGGGATGATCACCTAAAGTACTAATAATGGTAGTTTACCTTCTTTGTGATTGTAAACAGGCCAAGTAATGTATTGTTTTGCGGTATAATCACTACCGTTAAAACTAAATGTGTTCATAGTCTATATGACCCCTCAGCACAATTTCAAAAACTTTTACTCTGGTGAGAGGTGTTTTGGGTGGCATGAAATAATGTGTGTGAATGGTATATGTGTGAAAGGTGTAAGGTTTATGTGTGAATGGTGTAAGGTGCACGGTGTAAGGTGTAAGGTGAATTTCGGGGACGAAATTCTTATAAGGAGGGGTGAATGTGACAACCCGAGAATTTGGAGAATTTATTAAAATCATAAATGATTGATTTAAGGTCAAATAATAGACCTAGACAGAAAATAAGTGTATGCGTTTAAGGTTATTGGGATTGAATTTTGAGGATTTCAAAATTCTGTAAAGGAAATAGGTGAATTATTTAGGATTAATTGTTTATGTGATTAAGTTCTGTGAATGTGGTTAATGATGTGTTCAGAATGTCGTTAAGGGTCAAGGGTTGACCAGATAATTTATATCTGTAACAAACCCTAAGAATATATTAAGAACGACAATGTTCGGTTAGAAAATCCTAGCGTTTTACAAGAAACCCTAGAAATCGGTTCTGGAAACCCTAGTTTCAGTTCCGGGAATCCGAAACCCTAATTCGGTGCATGAAACCCTAAATCGGGAACTTAATGGCATAAGTGTAAATAGTTAAAAGATTAATTAGGGTTAATCTTAACAAATTGATTACAAAACCCTAATTCTAAATTTGAAACCCTAATGCCAGATCTGAAAACCCTAGTTTCAGATTCTGTATAATTGAAGCCCTAATCTGGGAAATTAACGGAGAATTATAATGCTTAAGTGCTATTAATTAAGTACTAATTAGGGTAAAGGTTAATTAATTTACAAACCCTAATTTTAAATTAAGGAACCCTAATTGTTCCGTTAAAAACCCTAATTGTTCAGTGGTGGAATTAATTGCTAAAAATTAGCAATGCTAATTAGGAAACCCTAATCCTAATTATTTTAAATTATGAGTAATTAGAAAACTCTAATCTAATTACGAGATTTAATTTATAAATGAGAAAAATTTAGTTTTTCTATTTAAAACCCTAAAATGTGGTTTTGAACCCTAATCTGTAATTTTGACGTTAATTGCGTAATTGGCAATTATAATTAGGAATTATTAATCCTAATTAACAAGATTAAAGCATGATTAAGGAATTTTAAATATAATTAGTAAATTCTAATTATAATTTTTAATTGTTAATATTCTAATTTCTATAACCGAAATTCGAAAATCGTAAGAAATTAAATTGCAAAGTTAAGGGTTAAAATCTAAACCCTAAATTGTCCAAACCCTAAACCCTAAGGGTTTTATCATTTGGCAAATTCTAGAAATAAAATGGAATGGACAAAAATGTCCCTTTTGTGTATTAATTAGGTTTCTTGCAATCTTGGCCAAATCTTTAGTTGTTGAGCAACCCTAGCCCTAGCCTAACATTAGCCTTTGACAAAATGGCCAGCAAATCCAGCACATCAGCAACAAATACAATGAATCAAGCAATTATATAAAGGATTTAGAGAGAGAAAATGTAAAAAGATATAGCCAAAATCAATTTTTTCTCTCACCAACTCCTACTCTCTCTCAAACCCACGAAATATTAAGCTAGATCAGTCCCAAAACACAGCCCCACGTTGATCAGAATCAGATCAGAAGCCAGAATTGAGAAATCAAAACAAAAGGTATAATTTCTCTAATTTTTGGAAATCCTTCAATTCGAGGTTAATAGTTGCAATTGATTGTTGAAAGTAGTGTTAATAGGTGTCAATTGATGTTCTGGGTTGTTAAATCCATGACCCATAACATCAAAGTGCACGAATTTAAAGTTTTAGCAAATTTAAAAATCTGGAAATCTGTGATTTACAGTCAAATGTCAGATCCTCTAGATCCGTATGTGTTATTTGTTTTTGATGTCTAAAACTTGTAACATATAGAATGATATGAGTTCGTTAAGTTACAAAAAGAATCAGACCAAGATCTCTTATATATTGCTAGATAATCACGGTCAAATGTCGTTGACCGATCTGCTAAAACTGCAAACCCAGAAACGTAAGAACAGTGGTCCGTGTCCTAGTTTGACCGGCCATATCTTGTTTATTCTTTGATGTTTTTGTGTTATTTTGGTTTATAGTTGTATTACTACTTGTTATCTACAACCTGTAATTTAAAGATCGCATAAAGGTTGCTCGATCGCTAAGTTATAAGGAATCAAAGATGGCACCTTGACTGTTCTTCATTTTCTGGGTAACCCAGAAAATGAAGAACACGTTTGTCAGAAAGTTTGGCTGCCCAGATCTTGATTTTAAGTTGTTTTATTGCCATGAAACTTGATATGAAGTTGTAGTATTGCATAAACACTACAACATGAAATCAATCACAGGCCCAGAAAACAATCAGACCACAGTTTAAAATCCGGTCAAACGTGTACCCTCGGACTAGGATCTGTCAGTGTTCTTGAGTGAAGAACACCTATAGCGACAGACAAGTGTCGCTATAGGCCTTTAGCGACGGTTTATTTAAAGAATTTCCTGAAAATAATTTAAAAATAGAAAAAAATAGTTTTTAATTATTAAAAATACAAAATAAATTATGAAAAATTATTTTAAAGTCTGAAAAATAGTTTTTAACTATTTTGAGTATATTTTGAAAATATTTAATATTTTTGGAATATAAATGGTATTTATTTATTTAATTACAATATTAAATAAATTATTTAAAAATAGTTTTTAATTCATGAAAAATCATGAAAAATAATATTATGATAAAAGAAAATATTTTAAGTTATTTTCCATAACTTTTGATATTTTGTGATGAAATTCATTAATATTTTAATATTAATGGTAATTAATTTATTTAATTAATATATTAATATATTAAGGAAAAATGGAATTAATGCTTTATAAATTATATAAAAATGATTTAAGTGTTATAAAAATATTTTAAGTTATAAAAAGTAACTTTTGATATTTTGGCATGAAAATATTAATATAAATAGCAATTATCGGATAATGGATTTAAGTGTTTAAAAATCATATAATTATGATTTTAATGTATTAAAAATACTTTGTGATATTATAATTATATTATAATGTTATGTTATGATTTTCATTAATATTTTATATTAAATAAATATTAATGATTAAGGTATTATGTAGTATTTAATTTATTTAAATACGGTACTAGGGATTGAAAAATGTTAATAAATGGTAATAATTATCCGAAAATTATTACGAGCTTAGGAAAAATGTTTTGTCTGATCAGAAATTATCGGTGATAATGGTTAAGTGTTCAGGAAGAGTTTAATTGAACTTAAACTCGATAAAAGTCCGACTAGACCGTCGGGATGTTAGAATTGTGTCAGTTTTAAGTCAGACTAAAATTGTTTGACTTGATGCTAAGTCTTATGTGTTATATAGACTGATAGGCTTATGTGGTAATGTGTTTAGGTTATTCTGTGTATATAACTATAACAGTATTATACTGTGATGATATTATTCTAATATTGGAGATCTATATTATTAATATTAGGTTTTCGGATAAAGCGTTATTAAATTGCGTGCGGTAATCAACGGTTCAGGCAAGTTTTTCTTGTACTTAACTCTAATAAGAGTAGTTTCTTCAAGCTTATGGTTAATCCTTACTGATTGCCATGAAATTTGTACTCTGTACATCTTGCATGTATAAGTCAGGTATGAAAGGCCGATCACCTTCATTACCAGTTGGTTCAGAAATGTTTGTTCATGTAAAATTCTTGTTCAGTCAAAATTTTGTTCCTGCTAGTTCACAATCATATTGTTGAATTATAGCCAACCAATTATTCATACTCTTCAATCATGATATATTGTTATGTTATTGTATATAAACTTGCTGGGAAATTTTTATGCTCACCCTTGCTATATCATGATAAAACATTGCAGGTAAAGCAAATGCGTCGTATACAGGAAACGATTAAAGCTAAGTACAGTTTGGGATATAACGTGCAGTTAGTTTGTAATATATTTTGACAAATATGGTTGTGTAATAGATAGTTTAGGAAATGTGTAAGAAGTTAAGGTTACTCGATTTTGGGTAATAGTGTGTAATGTATTGTATAAACAACTTATGTTTATATCTTCCGCAAATAGTGATAGAAATAGTATACCGGATCCGAGGCGATTCGGGGCCCGGATTCGGGGTTATCACAGTTGGTATCAGAGCTGTTGGTTATGAAGCTTAGGTAGGAATACCTGAGACCAATAACCGCAGTGATTAGGATAAGACTAACTCCCATAGAGTTAGTTGGTCAGTAAGATTCAAAGACGAATCTCGGTAAGTTGTTAAGCTACAGAGTTCCCTAACTCTGGTTATAGTGGTGAACAGTAATGATGAATAGATCGAGTCTAAAAGACTGAAAGTGCAGGGATAGGAGATCGTAAAACAAAACGATCATAGGCATAGAAATTGAATCGTAATATATACGATAAGATCACCCCGTGATCTGATAAAGGTTATGATAAGGGAAATGAATCAAATGATTGAAAAGTTTACAGCAAGATGCTGTGTGAAAGGTTGTACTATGAAATGGTACTATGAAAATGAAAACTCATAAAAGAGTTATGGATCATGAATACGAATTGAATTCGTATTGAAAAAGGGGGTTAAGATTAGGTGGGGATTTCAATGAGGACTTGTGTTAGCAACTGAGTTATATGATTCCTTGTATGGGCGGGGAATTGTACTACTTAGTTGGTGGCATTGGTAATAGTTGAAATGTTGTGTCACGCTAGTTATTATATATAGATAAATAGGTCATAGGTAGAGAATATAGGATTAAGTACGAGTTCTTAGAACTCATACTTATGTGACATTCTTGACGCATAGTTATATGAAATGTTTATGAGCCCCTCAGCGAACGGTCGCTAAAAGGTCAGGGTAAGTTCGTAAACTCATATAATTGTGGTCAGGTTATGAACTCATAAGTGTGGTTTTATGAATTGGGTATAGTTGCGTGTGAATGGAGTGTTAAGGATTATAGGAACAGATAGATTATTAAGCAAATGATCACTAGTGGAGACTTAGGTTTTCCTAAACTCCTAGCTATGCTAAACTTCGAAATTGTTGACATCAAACTAAATACGCACTATGTGCCTTTAAAAAAAAATGTAGACTCGTAATCATTTTTGAAACGGTTTAAAGTACAGTCTATGCTACTTATTTCGGCTAGACGCAAATGATTTGAAATATCAAAAATTATTTTTATTTATCACTTATGTACCATGTAACCTGGTGCAGAGATGATAAAAACGATGGAGTCATCAATGCATTATTACTTAGTATGAATTTGACCTAAAGTCACTATTCTACTATGGTATGATGTAGTATGATAAAATCACCAATGACGGAATCCTCAACGGACTGTTAATACAGTGCGGCATCATGACGTCATTCTCGAAAATGTTTTAAAAAAAAATTTTAATTTGCCAACGGGGTTTGGCTACACCTAAATAATTCGATTGAATTGAATTATTGATATGGGTCTATGCTATTTGATTCAGCTAGACTAATGCTATAAAAACTCCAAGTGTTATTGAAAGAATTTCCCGAATCAAATTGTTTGGTGCGGAATCCAATAAGACTGAGGTGAACTATAATGTTTGGATAAATAATCCAATCTAGTAGCGTAAATATTCGCTAAAAATGACTAATACGTTATGCATGACGTAACTGTACAATGGGATGATCACCTAAAGTACTAATAATGGTAGTTTACCTTCTTTGTGATTGTAAACAGGCCAAGTAATGTATTGTTTTGCGGTATAATCACTACCGTTAAAACTAAATGTGTTCATAGTCTATATGACCCCTCAGCACAATTTCAAAAACTTTTACTCTGGTGAGAGGTGTTTTGGGTGGCATGAAATAATGTGTGTGAATGGTATATGTGTGAAAGGTGTAAGGTTTATGTGTGAATGGTGTAAGGTGCACGGTGTAAGGTGTAAGGTGAATTTCGGGGACGAAATTCTTATAAGGAGGGGTGAATGTGACAACCCGAGAATTTGGAGAATTTATTAAAATCATAAATGATTGATTTAAGGTCAAATAATAGACCTAGACAGAAAATAAGTGTATGCGTTTAAGGTTATTGGGATTGAATTTTGAGGATTTCAAAATTCTGTAAAGGAAATAGGTGAATTATTTAGGATTAATTGTTTATGTGATTAAGTTCTGTGAATGTGGTTAATGATGTGTTCAGAATGTCGTTAAGGGTCAAGGGTTGACCAGATAATTTATATCTGTAACAAACCCTAAGAATATATTAAGAACGACAATGTTCGGTTAGAAAATCCTAGCGTTTTACAAGAAACCCTAGAAATCGGTTCTGGAAACCCTAGTTTCAGTTCCGGGAATCCGAAACCCTAATTCGGTGCATGAAACCCTAAATCGGGAACTTAATGGCATAAGTGTAAATAGTTAAAAGATTAATTAGGGTTAATCTTAACAAATTGATTACAAAACCCTAATTCTAAATTTGAAACCCTAATGCCAGATCTGAAAACCCTAGTTTCAGATTCTGTATAATTGAAGCCCTAATCTGGGAAATTAACGGAGAATTATAATGCTTAAGTGCTATTAATTAAGTACTAATTAGGGTAAAGGTTAATTAATTTACAAACCCTAATTTTAAATTAAGGAACCCTAATTGTTCCGTTAAAAACCCTAATTGTTCAGTGGTGGAATTAATTGCTAAAAATTAGCAATGCTAATTAGGAAACCCTAATCCTAATTATTTTAAATTATGAGTAATTAGAAAACTCTAATCTAATTACGAGATTTAATTTATAAATGAGAAAAATTTAGTTTTTCTATTTAAAACCCTAAAATGTGGTTTTGAACCCTAATCTGTAATTTTGACGTTAATTGCGTAATTGGCAATTATAATTAGGAATTATTAATCCTAATTAACAAGATTAAAGCATGATTAAGGAATTTTAAATATAATTAGTAAATTCTAATTATAATTTTTAATTGTTAATATTCCAATTTCTATAACCGAAATTCGAAAATCGTAAGAAATTAAATTGCAAAGTTAAGGGTTAAAATCTAAACCCTAAATTGTCCAAACCCTAAACCCTAAGGGTTTTATCATTTGGCAAATTCTAGAAATAAAATGGAATGGACAAAAATGTCCCTTTTGTGTATTAATTAGGTTTCTTGCAATCTTGGCCAAATCTTTAGTTGTTGAGCAACCCTAGCCCTAGCCTAACATTAGCCTTTGACAAAATGGCCAGCAAATCCAGCACATCAGCAACAAATACAATGAATCAAGCAATTATATAAAGGATTTAGAGAGAGAAAATGTAAAAAGATATAGCCAAAATCAATTTTTTCTCTCACCAACTCCTACTCTCTCTCAAACCCACGAAATATTAAGCTAGATCAGTCCCAAAACACAGCCCCACGTTGATCAGAATCAGATCAGAAGCCAGAATTGAGAAATCAAAACAAAAGGTATAATTTCTCTAATTTTTGGAAATCCTTCAATTCGAGGTTAATAGTTGCAATTGATTGTTGAAAGTAGTGTTAATAGGTGTCAATTGATGTTCTGGGTTGTTAAATCCATGACCCATAACATCAAAGTGCACGAATTTAAAGTTTTAGCAAATTTAAAAATCTGGAAATCTGTGATTTACAGTCAAATGTCAGATCCTCTAGATCCGTATGTGTTATGTGTTTTTGATGTCTAAAACTTGTAACATATAGCATGATATGAGTTCTTTAAGTTACAAAAAGAATCAGACCAAGATCTCTTATATATTGCTAGATAATCACGGTCAAATGTCGTTGACCGATCTGCTAAAACTGCAAACCCAGAAACGTAAGAATAGTGGTCCGTGTCCTAGTTTGACCGGCCATATCTTGTTTATTCTTTGATGTTTTTGTGTTATTTTGGTTTATAGTTGTATTACTACATGTTATCTACAACCTGTAATTTAAAGATCGCATAAAGGTTGCTCGATCGCTAAGTTATAAGGAATCAAAGATGGCACCTTGACTGTTCTTCATTTTCTGGGTAACCCAGAAAATGAAGAACACGTTTGTCAGAAAGTTTTGCTGCCCAGATCTTGATTTTAAGTTGTTGGATTGCCATGAAACTTGATATGAAGTTGTAGTATTGCATAAACACTACAACATGAAATCAATCACAGGCCCAGAAAACAATCAGACCACAGTTTAAAATCCGGTCAAACGTGTACCCTCGGACTAGGATCTGTCAGTGTTCTTGAGTGAAGAACACCTATAGCGACAGACAAGTGTCGCTATAGGCCTTTAGCGACGGTTTATTTAAAGAATTTCCGGAAAATAATTTAAAAATAGAAAAAAATAGTTTTTAATTATTAAAAATACAAAATAAATTATGAAAAATAGTTTTTAACTATTTTGAGTATATTTTGAAAATATTTAATATTTTTGGAATATAAATGGTATTTATTTATTTAATTACAATATTAAATAAATTATTTAAAAATAGTTTTTAATTCATGAAAAATCATGAAAAATAATATTATGATAAAAGAAAATATTTTAAGTTATTTTCCATAACTTTTGATATTTTGTGATGAAATTCATTAATATTTTAATATTAATGGTAATTAATTTATTTAATTAATATATTAATATATTAAGGAAAAATGGAATTAATGCTTTATAAATTATATAAAAATGATTTAAGTGTTATAAAAATATTTTAAGTTATAAAAAGTAACTTTTGATATTTTGGCATGAAAATATTAATATAAATAGCAATTATCGGATAATGGATTTAAGTGTTTAAAAATCATATAATTATGATTTTAATGTATTAAAAATACTTTGTGATATTATAATTATATTATAATGTTATGTTATGATTTTCATTAATATTTTATATTAAATAAATATTAATGATTAAGGTATTATGTAGTATTTAATTTATTTAAATACGGTACTAGGGATTGAAAAATGTTAATAAATGGTAATAATTATCCGAAAATTATTACGAGCTTAGGAAAAATGTTTTGTCTGATCAGAAATTATCGGTGATAATGGTTAAGTGTTCAGGAAGAGTTTAATTGAACTTAAACTCGATAAAAGTCCGACTAGACCGTCGGGATGTTAGAATTGTGTCAGTTTTAAGTCAGACTAAAATTGTTTGACTAGATGCTAAGTCTTATGTGTTATATAGACTGATAGGCTTATGTGGTAATGTGTTTAGGTTATTCTGTGTATATAACTATAACAGTATTATACTGTGATGATATTATTCTAATATTGGAGATCTATATTATTAATATTAGGTTTTCGGATAAAGCGTTATTAAATTGCGTGCGGTAATCAACGGTTCAGGCAAGTTTTTCTTGTACTTAACTCTAATAAGAGTAGTTTCTTCAAGCTTATGGTTAATCCTTACTGATTGCCATGAAATTTGTACTCTGTACATCTTGCATGTATAAGTCAGGTATGAAAGGCTGATCACCTTCATTACCAGTTGGTTCAGAAATGTTTGTTCATGTAAAATTCTTGTTCAGTCAAAATTTTGTTCCTGCTAGTTCACAATCATATTGTTGAATTATAGCCAACCAATTATTCATACTCTTCAATCATGATATATTGTTATGTTATTGTATATAAACTTGCTGGGCAATTTTTATTCTCACCCTTGCTATATCATGATAAAACATTGCAGGTAAAGCAAATGCGTCGTATACAGGAAATGATTAAAGCTAAGTACAGCTTGGGATATAACGTGCAGTTAGTTTGTAATATATTTTGACAAATATGGTTGTGTAATAGATAGTTTAGGAAATGTGTAAGAAGTTAAGGTTACTCGATTTTGGGTAATAGTGTGTAATGTATTGTATAAACAACTTATGTTTATATCTTCCGCAAATAGTGATAGAAATAGTATACCGGATCCGAGGCGATTCGGGGCCCGGATTCGGGGTTATCACAGTTGGTATCAGAGCTGTTGGTTATGAAGCTTAGGTAGGAATACCTGAGACCAATAACCGCAGTGATTAGGATAAGACTAACTCCCATAGAGTTAGTTGGTCAGTAAGATTCAAAGACGAATCTCGGTAAGTTGTTAAGCTACAGAGTTCCCTAACTCTGGTTATAGTGGTGAACAGTAATGATGAATAGATCGAGTCTAAAAGACTGAAAGTGCAGGGATAGGAGATCGTAAAACAAAACGATCATAGGCATAGAAATTGAATCGTAATATATACGATAAGATCACCCCGTGATCTGATAAAGGTTATGATAAGGGAAATGAATCAAATGATTGAAAAGTTTACAACAAGATGCTGTGTGAAAGGTTGTACTATGAAATGGTACTATGAAAATGAAAACTCATAAAAGAGTTATGGATCATGAATACGAATTGAATTCGTATTGAAAAAGGGGGTTAAGATTAGGTGGGGATTTTAATGAGGACTTGTGTTAGCAACTGAGTTATATGATTCCTTGTATGGGCGGGGAATTGTACTACTTAGTTGGTGGCATTGGTAATAGTTGAAATGTTGTGTCACGCTAGTTATTATATATAGATAAATAGGTCATAGGTAGAGAATATAGGATTAAGTACGAGTTCTTAGAACTCATACTTATGTGACATTCTTGACGCATAGTTATATGAAATGTTTATGAGCCCCTCAGCGAACGGTCGCTAAAAGGTCAGGGTAAGTTCGTAAACTCATATAATTGTGGTCAGGTTATGAACTCATAAGTGTGGTTTTATGAATTGGGTATAGTTGCGTGTGAATGGAGTGTTAAGGATTATAGGAACAGATAGATTATTAAGCAAATGATCACTAGTGGAGACTTAGGTTTTCCTAAACTCCTAGCTATGCTAAACTTCGAAATTGTTGACATCAAACTAAATACGCACTATGTGCCTTTAAAAAAAAAATGTAGACTCGTAATCATTTTTGAAACGGTTTAAAGTACAGTCTATGCTACTTATTTCGGCTAGACGCAAATGATTTGAAATATCAAAAATTATTTTTATTTATCACTTATGTACCATGTAACCTGGTGCAGAGATGATAAAAACGATGGAGTCATCAATGCATTATTACTTAGTATGAATTTGACCTAAAGTCACTATTCTACTATGGTATGATGTAGTATGATAAAATCACCAATGACGGAATCCTCAACGGACTGTTAATACAGTGCGGCATCATGACGTCATTCTCGAAAATGTTTTAAAAAATTTTTTTAATTTGCCAACGGGGTTTGGCTACACCTAAATAATTCGATTGAATTGAATTATTGATATGGGTCTATGCTATTTGATTCAGCTAGACTAATGCTATAAAAACTCCAAGTGTTATTGAAAGAATTTCCCGAATCAAATTGTTTGGTGCGGAATCCAATAAGACTGAGGTGAACTATAATGTTTGGATAAATAATCCAATCTAGTAGCATAAATATTCGCTAAAAATGACTAATACGTTATGCATGACGTAACTGTACAATGGGATGATCACCTAAAGTACTAATAATGGTAGTTTACCTTCTTTGTGATTGTAAACAGGCCAAGTAATGTATTGTTTTGCGGTATAATCACTACCGTTAAAACTAAATGTGTTCATAGTCTATATGACCCCTCAGCACAATTTCAAAAACTTTTACTCTGGTGAGAGGTGTTTTGGGTGGCATGAAATAATGTGTGTGAATGGTATATGTGTGAAAGGTGTAAGGTTTATGTGTGAATGGTGTAAGGTGCACGGTGTAAGGTGTAAGGTGAATTTCGGGGACGAAATTCTTATAAGGAGGGGTGAATGTGACAACCCTAGAATTTGGAGAATTTATTAAAATCATAAATGATTGATTTAAGGTCAAATAATAGACCTAGACAGAAAATAAGTGTATGCGTTTAAGGTTATTGGGATTGAATTTTGAGGATTTCAAAATTCTGTAAAGGAAATAGGTGAATTATTTAGGATTAATTGTTTATGTGATTAAGTTCTGTGAATGTGGTTAATGATGTGTTCAGAATGTCGTTAAGGGTCAAGGGTTGACCAGATAATTTATATCTGTAACAAACCCTAAGAATATATTAAGAACGACAATGTTCGGTTAGAAAATCCTAGCGTTTCCCTAGAAATCGGTTCTGGAAACCCTAGTTTCAGTTCCGGGAATCCGAAACCCTAATTCGGTGCATGAAACCCTAAATCGGGAACTTAATGGCATAAGTGTAAATAGTTAAAAGATTAATTAGGGTTAATCTTAACAAATTGATTACAAAACCCTAATTCTAAATTTGAAACCCTAATGCCAGATCTGAAAACCCTAGTTTCAGATTCTGTATAATTGAAGCCCTAATCTGGGAAATTAACGGAGAATTATAATGCTTAAGTGCTATTAATTAAGTACTAATTAGGGTAAAGGTTAATTAATTTACAAACCCTAATTTTAAATTAAGGAACCCTAATTGTTCCGTTAAAAACCCTAATTGTTCAGTGGTGGAATTAATTGCTAAAAATTAGCAATGCTAATTAGGAAACCCTAATCCTAATTATTTTAAATTATGAGTAATTAGAAAACTCAAATCTAATTACGAGATTTAATTTATAAATGAGAAAAATTTAGTTTTTCTATTTAAAACCCTAAAATGTGGTTTTGAACCCTAATCTGTAATTTTGACGTTAATTGCGTAATTGGCAATTATAATTAGGAATTATTAATCCTAATTAACAAGATTAAAGCATGATTAAGGAATTTTAAATATAATTAGTAAATTCTAATTATAATTTTTAATTGTTAATATTCCAATTTCTATAACCGAAATTCGGAAATCGTAAGAAATTAAATTGCAAAGTTAAGGGTTAAAATCTAAACCCTAAATTGTCCAAACCCTAAACCCTAAGGGTTTTATCATTTGGCAAATTCTAGAAATAAAATGGAATGGACAAAAATGTCCCTTTTGTGTATTAATTAGGTTTCTTGCAATCTTGGCCAAATCTTTAGTTGTTGAGCAACCCTAGCCCTAGCCTAACATTAGCCTTTGACAAAATGGCCAGCAAATCCAGCACATCAGCAACAAATACAATGAATCAAGCAATTATATAAAGGATTTAGAGAGAGAAAATGTAAAAAGATATAGCCAAAATCAATTTTTTCTCTCACCAACTCCTACTCTCTCTCAAACCCACGAAATATTAAGCTAGATCAGTCCCAAAACACAGCCCCACGTTGATCAGAATCAGATCAGAAGCCAGAATTGAGAAATCAAAACAAAAGGTATAATTTCTCTAATTTTTGGAAATCCTTCAATTCGAGGTTAATAGTTGCAATTGATTGTTGAAAGTAGTGTTAATAGGTGTCAATTGATGTTCTGGGTTGTTAAATCCATGACCCATAACATCAAAGTGCACGAATTTAAAGTTTTAGCAAATTTAAAAATCTGGAAATCTGTGATTTACAGTCAAATGTCAGATCCTCTAGATCCGTATGTGTTATGTGTTTTTGATGTCTAAAACTTGTAACATATAGCATGATATGATTTCGTTAAGTTAAAAAAATAATCAGACCAAGATCTCTTATATATTGCTAGATAATCACGGTCAAATGTCGTTGACCGATCTGCTAAAACTGCAAACCCAGAAACGTAAGAATAGTGGTCCGTGTCCTAGTTTGACCGGCCATATCTTGTTTATTCTTTGATGTTTTTGTGTTATTTTGGTTTATAGTTGTGTTACTACATGTTATCTACAATCTGTAATTTAAAGATCGCATAAAGGTTGCTCTATCGCTAATTTATAAGGAATCAAAGATGGCACCTTGACTGTTCTTCATTTTCTGGGTAACCCAGAAAATGAAGAACACGTTTGTCAGAAAGTTTGGCTGCCCAGATCTTGATTTTAAGTTGTTGGATTGCCATGAAACTTGATATGAAGTTGTAGTATTGCATAAACACTACAACATGAAATCAATCACAGGCCCAGAAAACAATCAGACCACAGTTTAAAATCCGGTCAAACGTGTACCCTCGGACTAGGATCTGTCAGTGTTCTTGAGTGAAGAACACCTATAGCGACAGACAAGTGTCGCTATAGGCCTTTAGCGACGGTTTATTTAAAGAATTTCCGGAAAATAATTTAAAAATAGAAAAAAATAGTTTTTAATTATTAAAAATACAAAATAAATTATGAAAAATTATTTTAAAGTCTGAAAAATAGTTTTTAACTATTTTGAGTATATTTTGAAAATATTTAATATTTTTGGAATATAAATGGTATTTATTTATTTAATTACAATATTAAATAAATTATTTAAAAATAGTTTTTAATTCATGAAAAATCATGAAAAATAATATTATGATAAAAGAAAATATTTTAAGTTATTTTCCATAACTTTTGATATTTTGTGATGAAATTCATTAATATTTTAATATTAATGGTAATTAATTTATTTAATTAATATATTAATATATTAAGGAAAAATGGAATTAATGCTTTATAAATTATATAAAAATGATTTAAGTGTTATAAAATATTTTAAGTTATAAAAAGTAACTTTTGATATTTTGGCATGAAAATATTAATATAAATAGCAATTATCGGATAATGGATTTAAGTGTTTAAAAATCATATAATTATGATTTTAATGTATTAAAAATACTTTGTGATATTATAATTATATTATAATGTTATGTTATGATTTTTATTAATATTTTATATTAAATAAATATTAATGATTAAGGTATTATGTAGTATTTAATTTATTTAAATACGGTACTAGGGATTGAAAAATGTTAATAAATGGTAATAATTATCCGAAAATTATTACGAGCTTAGGAAAAATGTTTTGTCTGATCAGAAATTATCGGTGATAATGGTTAAGTGTTCAGGAAGAGTTTAATTGAACTTAAACTCGATAAAAGTCCGACTAGACCGTCGGGATGTTAGAATTGTGTCAGTTTTAAGTCAGACTAAAATTGTTTGACTTGATGCTAAGTCTTATGTGTTATATAGACTGATAGGCTTATGTGGTAATGTGTTTAGGTTATTCTGTGTATATAACTATAACAGTATTATACTGTGATGATATTATTCTAATATTGGAGATCTATATTATTAATATTAGGTTTTCGGATAAAGCGTTATTAAATTGCGTGCGGTAATCAACGGTTCAGGCAAGTTTTTCTTGTACTTAACTCTAATAAGAGTAGTTTCTTCAAGCTTATGGTTAATCCTTACTGATTGCCATGAAATTTGTACTCTGTACATCTTGCATGTATAAGTCAGGTATGAAAGGCTGATCACCTTCATTACCAGTTGGTTCAGAAATGTTTGTTCATGTAAAATTCTTGTTCAGTCAAAATTTTGTTCCTGCTAGTTCACAATCATATTGTTGAATTATAACCAACCAATTATTCATACTCTTCAATCATGATATATTGTTATGTTATTGTATATAAACTTGCTGGGCAATTTTTATTCTCACCATTGCTATATCATGATAAAACATTGCAGGTAAAGCAAATGCGTCGTATACAGGAAATGATTAAAGCTAAGTACAGCTTGGGATATAACGTGCAGTTAGTTTGTAATATATTTTGACAAATATGGTTGTGTAATAGATAGTTTAGGAAATGTGTAAGAAGTTAAGGTTACTCGATTTTGGGTAATAGTGTGTAATGTATTGTATAAACAACTTATGTTTATATCTTCCGCAAATAGTGATAGAAATAGTATACCGGATCCGAGGCGATTCGGGGCCCGGATTCGGGGTTATCACAGTTGGTATCAGAGCTGTTGGTTATGAAGCTTAGGTAGGAATACCTGAGACCAATAACCGCAGTGATTAGGATAAGACTAACTCCCATAGAGTTAGTTGGTCAGTAAGATTCAAAGACGAATCTCGGTAAGTTGTTAAGCTACAGAGTTCCCTAACTCTGGTTATAGTGGTGAACAGTAATGATGAATAGATCGAGTCTAAAAGACTGAAAGTGCAGGGATAGGAGATCGTAAAACAAAACGATCATAGGCATAGAAATTGAATCGTAATATATACGATAAGATCACCCCGTGATCTGATAAAGGTTATGATAAGGGAAATGAATCAAATGATTGAAAAGTTTACAGCAAGATGCTGTGTGAAAGGTTGTACTATGAAATGGTACTATGAAAATGAAAACTCATAAAAGAGTTATGGATCATGAATACGAATTGAATTCGTATTGAAAAAGGGGGTTAAGATTAGGTGGGGATTTTAATGAGGACTTGTGTTAGCAACTGAGTTATATGATTCCTTGTATGGGCGGGGAATTGTACTACTTAGTTGGTGGCATTGGTAATAGTTGAAATGTTGTGTCACGCTAGTTATTATATATAGATAAATAGGTCATAGGTAGAGAATATAGGATTAAGTACGAGTTCTTAGAACTCATACTTATGTGACATTCTTGACGCATAGTTATATGAAATGTTTATGAGCCCCTCAGCGAACGGTCGCTAAAAGGTCAGGGTAAGTTCGTAAACTCATATAATTGTGGTCAGGTTATGAACTCATAAGTGTGGTTTTATGAATTGGGTATAGTTGCGTGTGAATGGAGTGTTAAGGATTATAGGAACAGATAGATTATTAAGCAAATGATCACTAGTGGAGACTTAGGTTTTCCTAAACTCCTAGCTATGCTAAACTTCGAAATTGTTGACATCAAACTAAATACGCACTATGTGCCTTTAAAAAAAAAATGTAGACTCGTAATCATTTTTGAAACGGTTTAAAGTACAGTCTATGCTACTTATTTCGGCTAGACGCAAATGATTTGAAATATCAAAAATTATTTTTATTTATCACTTATGTACCATGTAACCTGGTGCAGAGATGATAAAAACGATGGAGTCATCAATGCATTATTACTTAGTATGAATTTGACCTAAAGTCACTATTCTACTATGGTATGATGTAGTATGATAAAATCACCAATGACGGAATCCTCAACGGACTGTTAATACAGTGCGGCATCATGACGTCATTCTCGAAAATGTTTTAAAAAAAATTTTAATTTTCCAACGGGGTTTGGCTACACCTAAATAATTCGATTGAATTGAATTATTGATATGGGTCTATGCTATTTGATTCAGCTAGACTAATGCTATAAAAACTCCAAGTGTTATTGAAAGAATTTCCCGAATCAAATTGTTTGGTGCGGAATCCAATAAGACTGAGGTGAACTATAATGTTTGGATAAATAATCCAATCTAGTAGCGTAAATATTCGCTAAAAATGACTAATACGTTATGCATGACGTAACTGTACAATGGGATGATCACCTAAAGTACTAATAATGGTAGTTTACCTTCTTTGTGATTGTAAACAGGCCAAGTAATGTATTGTTTTGCGGTATAATCACTACCGTTAAAACTAAATGTGTTCATAGTCTATATGACCCCTCAGCACAATTTCAAAAACTTTTACTCTGGTGAGAGGTGTTTTGGGTGGCATGAAATAATGTGTGTGAATGGTATATGTGTGAAAGGTGTAAGGTTTATGTGTGAATGGTGTAAGGTGCACGGTGTAAGGTCTAAGGTGAATTTCGGGGACGAAATTCTTATAAGGAGGGGTGAATGTGACAACCCTAGAATTTGGAGAATTTATTAAAATCATAAATGATTGATTTAAGGTCAAATAATAGACCTAGACAGAAAATAAGTGTATGCGTTTAAGGTTATTGGGATTGAATTTTGAGGATTTCAAAATTCTGTAAAGGAAATAGGTGAATTATTTAGGATTAATTGTTTATGTGATTAAGTTCTGTGAATGTGGTTAATGATGTGTTCAGAATGTCGTTAAGGGTCAAGGGTTGACCAGATAATTTATATCTGTAACAAACCCTAAGAATATATTAAGAACGACAATGTTCGGTTAGAAAATCCTAGCGTTTTATAAGAAACCCTAGAAATCGGTTCTGGAAACCCTAGTTTCAGTTCCGGGAATCCAAAACCCTAATTCGGTGCATGAAACCCTAAATCGGGAACTTAATGGCAAAAGTGTAAATAGTTAAAAGATTAATTAGGGTTAATATTAACAAATTGATTACAAAACCCTAATTCTAAATTTGAAACCCTAATGCCAGATCTGAAAACCCTAGTTTCAGATTCTGTATAATTGAAGCCCTAATCTGGGAAATTAACGGAGAATTATAATGCTTAAGTGCTATTAATTAAGTACTAATTAGGGTAAATGTTAATTAATTTACAAACCCTAATTTTAAATTAAGGAACCCTAATTGTTCCGTTAAAAACCCTAATTGTTCAGTGGTGGAATTAATTGCTAAAAATTAGCAATGCTAATTAGGAAACCCTAATCCTAATTATTTTAAATTATGAGTAATTAGAAAACTCTAATCTAATTACGAGATTTAATTTATAAATGAGAAAAATTTAGTTTTTCTATTTAAAACCCTAAAATGTGGTTTTGAACCCTAATCTGTAATTTTGACGTTAATTGCGTAATTGGCAATTATAATTAGGAATTATTAATCCTAATTAACAAGATTAAAGCATGATTAAGGAATTTTAAATATAATTAGTAAATTCTAATTATAATTTTTAATTGTTAATATTCCAATTTCTATAACCGAAATTCGGAAATCGTAAGAAATTAAATTGCAAAGTTAAGGGTTAAAATCTAAACCCTAAATTGTCCAAACCCTAAACCCTAAGGGTTTTATCATTTGGCAAATTCTAGAAATAAAATGGAATGGAAAAAAATGTCCCTTTTGTGTATTAATTAGGTTTCTTGCAATCTTGGCCAAATCTTTAGTTGTTGAGCAACCCTAGCCCTAGCCTAACATTAGCCTTTGACAAAATGGCCAGCAAATCCAGCACATCAGCAACAAATACAATGAATCAAGCAATTATATAAAGGATTTAGAGAGAGAAAATGTAAAAAGATATAGCCAAAATCAATTTTTTCTCTCACCAACTCCTACTCTCTCTCAAACCCACGAAATATTAAGCTAGATCAGTCCCAAAACACAGCCCCACGTTGATCAGAATCAGATCAGAAGCCAGAATTGAGAAATCAAAGCAAAAGGTATAATTTCTCTAATTTTCGGAAATCCTTCAATTCGAGGTTAATAGTTGCAATTGATTGTTGAAAGTAGTGTTAATAGGTGTCAATTGATGTTTTGGGTTGTTAAATCCATGACCCATAACATCAAAGTGCACGAATTTAAAGTTTTAGCAAATTTAAAAATCTGGAAATCTGTGATTTACAGTCAAATGTCAGATCCTTTAGATCCGTATGTGTTATGTGTTTTTGATGTCTAAAACTTGTAACATATAGCCTGATATGAGTTCTTTAAGTTACAAAAAGAATCAGACCAAGATCTCTTATATATTGCTAGATAATCACGGTCAAATGTCGTTGACCGATCTGCTAAAACTGCAAACCCAGAAACGTAAGAACAGTGGTCCGTGTCCTAGTTTGACCGGCCATATCTTGTTTATTCTTTGATGTTTTTGTGTTATTTTGGTTTATAGTTGTATTACTACATGTTATCTACAACCTGTAATTTAAAGATCGCATAAAGGTTGCTTGATCGCTAAGTTATAAGGAATCAAAGATGGCACCTTGACTGTTCTTCATTTTCTGGGTAACCCAGAAAATGAAGAACACGTTTGTCAGAAAGTTTTGCTGCCCAGATCTTGATTTTAAGTTGTTGGATTGCCATGAAACTTGATATGAAGTTGTAGTATTGCATAAACACTACAACATGAAATCAATCACAGGCCCAGAAAACAATCAGACCACAGTTTAAAATCCGGTCAAACGTGTACCCTCGGACTAGGATCTGTCAGTGTTCTTGAGTGAAGAACACCTATAGCGACAGACAAGTGTCGCTATAGGCCTTTAGCGACGGTTTATTTAAAGAATTTCCGGAAAATAATTTAAAAATAGAAAAAATAGTTTTTAATTATTAAAATACAAAATAAATTATGAAAAATTATTTTAAAGTCTGAAAAATAGTTTTTAACTTGAGTATATTTTGAAAATATTTAATATTTTTGGAATATAAATGGTATTTATTTATTTAATTACAATATTAAATAAATTATTTAAAAATAGTTTTTAATTCATGAAAAATCATGAAAAATAATATTATGATAAAAGAAAATATTTTAAGTTATTTTCCATAACTTTTGATATTTTGTGATGAAATTCATTAATATTTTAATATTAATGGTAATTAATTTATTTAATTAATATATTAATATATTAAGGAAAAATGGAATTAATGCTTTATAAATTATATAAAAATGATTTAAGTGTTATAAAAATATTTTAAGTTATAAAAAGTAACTTTTGATATTTTGGCATGAAAATATTAATATAAATAGCAATTATCGGATAATGGATTTAAGTGTTTAAAAATCATATAATTATGATTTTAATGTATTAAAAATACTTTGTGATATTATAATTATATTATAATGTTATGTTATGATTTTCATTAATATTTTATATTAAATAAATATTAATGATTAAGGTATTATGTAGTATTTAATTTATTTAAATACGGTACTAGGGATTGAAAAATGTTAATAAATGGTAATAATTATCCGAAAATTATTACGAGCTTAGGAAAAATGTTTTGTCTGATCAGAAATTATCGGTGATAATGGTTAAGTGTTCAGGAAGAGTTTAATTGAACTTAAACTCGATAAAAGTCCGACTAGACCGTCGGGATGTTAGAATTGTGTCAGTTTTAAGTCAGACTAAAATTATTTGACTTGATGCTAAGTCTTATGTGTTATATAGACTGATAGGCTTATGTGGTAATGTGTTTAGGTTATTCTGTGTATATAACTATAACAGTATTATACTGTGATGATATTATTCTAATATTGGAGATCTATATTATTAATATTAGGTTTTCGGATAAAGCGTTATTAAATTGCGTGCGGTAATCAACGGTTCAGGCAAGTTTTTCTTGTACTTAACTCTAATAAGAGTAGTTTCTTCAAGCTTATGGTTAATCCTTACTGATTGCCATGAAATTTGTACTCTGTACATCTTGCATGTATAAGTCAGGTATGAAAGGCTGATCACCTTCATTACCAGTTGGTTCAGAAATGTTTGTTCATGTAAAATTCTTGTTCAGTCAAAATTTTGTTCCTGCTAGTTCACAATCATATTGTTGAATTATAGCCAACCAATTATTCATACTCTTCAATCATGATATATTGTTATGTTATTGTATATAAACTTGCTGGGCAATTTTTATGCTCACCCTTGCTATATCATGATAAAACATTGCAGGTAAAGCAAATGCGTCGTATACAGGAAACGATTAAAGCTAAGTACAGCTTGGGATATAACGTGCAGTTAGTTTGTAATATATTTTGACAAATATGGTTGTGTAATAGATAGTTTAGGAAATGTGTAAGAAGTTAAGGTTACTCGATTTTGGGTAATAGTGTGTAATGTATTGTATAAACAACTTATGTTTATATCTTCCGCAAATAGTGATAGAAATAGTATACCGGATCCGAGGCGATTCGGGGCCCGGATTCGGGGTTATCACAGTTGGTATCAGAGCTGTTGGTTATGAAGCTTAGGTAGGAATACCTGAGACCAATAACCGCAGTGATTAGGATAAGACTAACTCCCATAGAATTAGTTGGTCAGTAAGATTCAAAGACGAATCTCGGTAAGTTGTTAAGCTACAGAGTTCCCTAACTCTGGTTATAGTGGTGAACAGTAATGATGAATAGATCGAGTCTAAAGACTGAAAGTGCAGGGATAGGAGATCGTAAAACAAAACGATCATAGGCATAGAAATTGAATCGTAATATATACGATAAGATCACCCCGTGATCTGATAAAGGTTATGATAAGGGAAATGAATCAAATGATTGAAAAGTTTACAGCAAGATGCTGTGTGAAAGGTTGTACTATGAAATGGTACTATGAAAATGAAAACTCATAAAAGAGTTATGGATCATGAATACGAATTGAATTCGTATTGAAAAAGGGGGTTAAGATTAGGTGGGGATTTCAATGAGGACTTGTGTTAGCAACTGAGTTATATGATTCCTTGTATGGGCGGGGAATTGTACTACTTAGTTGGTGGCATTGGTAATAGTTGAAATGTTGTGTCACGCTAGTTATTATATATAGATAAATAGGTCATAGGTAGAGAATATAGGATTAAGTACGAGTTCTTAGAACTCATACTTATGTGACATTCTTGACGCATAGTTATATGAAATGTTTATGAGCCCCTCAGCGAACGGTCGCTAAAAGGTCAGGGTAAGTTCGTAAACTCATATAATTGTGGTCATGTTATGAACTCATAAGTGTGGTTTTATGAATTGGGTATAGTTGCGTGTGAATGGAGTGTTAAGGATTATAGGAACAGATAGATTATTAAGCAAATGATCACTAGTGGAGACTTAGGTTTTCCTAAACTCCTAGCTATGCTAAACTTCGAAATTGTTGACATCAAACTAAATACGCACTATGTGCCTTTAAAAAAAAATGTAGACTCGTAATCATTTTTGAAACGGTTTAAAGTACAGTCTATGCTACTTATTTCGGCTAGACGCAAATGATTTGAAATATCAAAAATTATTTTTATTTATCACTTATGTACCATGTAACCTGGTGCAGAGATGATAAAAACGATGGAGTCATCAATGCATTATTACTTAGTATGAATTTGACCTAAAGTCACTATTCTACTATGGTATGATGTAGTATGATAAAATCACCAATGACGGAATCCTCAACGGACTGTTAATACAGTGCGGCATCATGACGTCATTCTCGAAAATGTTTTAAAAAAAATTTTTAATTTGCCAACGGGGTTTGGCTACACCTAAATAATTCGATTGAATTGAATTATTGATATGGGTCTATGCTATTTGATTCAGCTAGACTAATGCTATAAAAACTCCAAGTGTTATTGAAAGAATTTCCCGAATCAAATTGTTTGGTGCGGAATCCAATAAGACTGAGGTGAACTATAATGTTTGGATAAATAATCCAATCTAGTAGCGTAAATATTCGCTAAAAATGACTAATACGTTATGCATGACGTAACTGTACAATGGGATGATCACCTAAAGTACTAATAATGGTAGTTTACCTTCTTTGTGATTGTAAACAGGCCAAGTAATGTATTGTTTTGCGGGATAATCACTACCGTTAAAACTAAATGTGTTCATAGTCTATATGACCCCTCAGCACAATTTCAAAAACTTTTACTCTGGTGAGAGGTGTTTTGGGTGGCATGAAATAATGTGTGTGAATGGTATATGTGTGAAAGGTGTAAGGTTTATGTGTGAATGGTGTAAGGTGCACGGTGTAAGGTGTAAGGTGAATTTCGGGGACGAAATTCTTATAAGGAGGGGTGAATGTGACAACCCGAGAATTTGGAGAATTTATTAAAATCATAAATGATTGATTTAAGGTCAAATAATAGACCTAGACAGAAAATAAGTGTATGCGTTTAAGGTTATTGGGATTGAATTTTGAGGATTTCAAAATTCTGTAAAGGAAATAGGTGAATTATTTAGGATTAATTGTTTATGTGATTAAGTTCTGTGAATGTGGTTAATGATGTGTTCAGAATGTCGTTAAGGGTCAAGGGTTGACCAGATAATTTATATCTGTAACAAACCCTAAGAATATATTAAGAACGACAATGTTCGGTTAGAAAATCCTAGCGTTTTACAAGAAACCCTAGAAATCGGTTCTGGAAACCCTAGTTTCAGTTCCGGGAATCCGAAACCCTAATTCGGTGCATGAAACCCTAAATCGGGAACTTAATGGCATAAGTGTAAATAGTTAAAAGATTAATTAGGGTTAATCTTAACAAATTGATTACAAAACCCTAATTCTAAATTTGAAACCCTAATGCCAGATCTGAAAACCCTAGTTTCAGATTCTGTATAATTGAAGCCCTAATCTGGGAAATTAACGGAGAATTATAATGCTTAAGTGCTATTAATTAAGTACTAATTAGGGTAAAGGTTAATTAATTTACAAACCCTAATTTTAAATTAAGGAACCCTAATTGTTCCGTTAAAAACCCTAATTGTTCAGTGGTGGAATTAATTGCTAAAAATTAGCAATGCTAATTAGGAAACCCTAATCCTAATTATTTTAAATTATGAGTAATTAGAAAACTCTAATCTAATTACGAGATTTAATTTATAAATGAGAAAAATTTAGTTTTTCTATTTAAAACCCTAAAATGTGGTTTTGAACCCTAATCTGTAATTTTGACGTTAATTGCGTAATTGGCAATTATAATTAGGAATTATTAATCCTAATTAACAAGATTAAAGCATGATTAAGGAATTTTAAATATAATTAGTAAATTCTAATTATAATTTTTAATTGTTAATATTCCAATTTCTATAACCGAAATTCGAAAATCGTAAGAAATTAAATTGCAAAGTTAAGGGTTAAAATCTAAACCCTAAATTGTTCAAACCCTAAACCCTAAGGGTTTTATCATTTGGCAAATTCTAGAAATAAAATGGAATGGACAAAAATGTCCCTTTTGTGTATTAATTAGGTTTCTTGCAATCTTGGCCAAATCTTTAGTTGTTGAGCAACCCTAGCCCTAGCCTAACATTAGCCTTTGACAAAATGGCCAGCAAATCCAGCACATCAGCAACAAATACAATGAATCAAGCAATTATATAAAGGATTTAGAGAGAGAAAATGTAAAAAGATATAGCCAAAATCAATTTTTTCTCTCACCAACTCCTACTCTCTCTCAAACCCACGAAATATTAAGCTAGATCAGTCCCAAAACACAGTCCCAATGAGCAAGCAACGTATATATCAATCTATCCAGATTCATTAATCTCCTTTTTAGTAATCCATTGATTGAGATAATTTTAGTTTTAAGCTATCTAAGAATTTAGATCTCATTAGCATAATCTCATCATGATTCTAAAAGCATTGCTTAAAACTATGGGTTTATTACATATTATTAAAACAACACCATGTAGATAATTAAATGCCTTTAATAAATAATTCTTTTATTAATACATAAATAAGATTGATTACAAAGTATATGCTTTATCATCATACATGATTGGCTTGTATGCATACTACTTTCAATAGTAAGGTTGGGAGTTCGAATCCTTGCATCAGCAACTTAAGTCTAACATTTTATTTTATTTTATTTTAAAAAAAATCGGTTTGGGAATGGGCAGTTTAGGCCTGGGCTAAACAGTGTTCCTTAAAAAAATGTTGCTTGCAAGTATTGATCTCTTGACCTCTCCAAACTAGACAACTTAAATTCCAACAAAATTCGTTGGACCAAACAACCAATCGCTTGCTTGATAATAACAAAATAACAGAATTATAGAACTTGCATGCATTATAAAGAGAATGAAGTTAGGAAACTTCCTCCATAAAAGTTTAGGATAAGAAACTTGTATTCATTATAAAGAGAATGAAGTTAGGAAATTTCCTCCATAAAAGCTTAGGATAAGAAACTTGCATTCATTATAAAGAGAATGAAGTTAGGAAACTTGCCTCGGGTGTAAGTTACACAAATATAATAAATATTCTCCAATTACCCTACATATACCATTAGAATCACAATACTAATTAGTTATATTAACATCAATTTAATTAGTTTAGTTTTCATTTTAATCATCTCTATAATCCTTAACTTAGGACTTGATTATCCTACTCATTCACGTAACACGAAACTGAATTCTCAATTAAATCCTGGTATACGACATGGTGATTGCAAACCAATTCCAATTCAAATGACATCACATTACAAACTTTCACAACTTATTAGTTCATAATTTATAGTTTCAACATTGTGATCACAACATGTTGTTATGTCTTATAACATGTTTTAGGTCCTTTACAATCATTAGAATATGTTAAGTTAACAATTTCCAAGCTATGATGCTAGCAACTCAACACTGGGTTTGACTAATTTAGCAAGATTTTTAGCAAACCCTTCTCCTCCTCTAGCTAATCTCAGAAACTCAGAATCATTGTGTTTTCTCTCTTGCTCCCTCTAAACTCCCTGTGTTTTTCTCTCTGTTATCTAACATTAGGAAAAGAAATAGAATGCGTAGAAATAAACTGATATGGCCTTCACCCACGTACACTTCAGTTAAAAGAAACAAAGCACCTACGGTTATGTTATACCAAAGGACATAAGGCTGCGTTTGGTTACACACAAATTCCCCATACTCAATTATTTTTATAATATTATACTATATAGTTTTTATTTATCACACATGTAACCCATTAAATTAGCTTACGCTTATAATTATAAAAATTATAATTTTTCATTATAGTTATACTTATGAAAAATAAATAATTATATATCTAATTTAATTAATAAATTAGACTTAAACATAATTTTATTTAATTTACTTATTTTCTTTAATATAAAACAATTCATTTAATTTAATTATTTTTATTAAATTAAATCTTTCAAAAAAAATTACCATTATTCAATTTCATTACTAAATTAATGCACCACAATTTAATTATTAAAAATATTTATTTAATTCAATAAATATTTAAATTAAATTATAAATTTCTCGATCGTTAAATCATTCCCTCCTTAAAAGGATTATATCCCCAGAATCACAACTCGATAAATTCATTCGTCACATTCTTCCCTCCTTAACAGGATTCTGTCCCCAGAATAATAATACAAGATTAAGCAAATAACTGAGGATAATTCTTCATCATAACATCTTTAAGTTCCCACGTAGCTTCTTCAGCACTGTGGTTCCTCCAGATTACCTTAACATAATATATCACTTTATTCCTTAGTACTTGCTCTTTCCTGTCGATAATTTGAACATGGACTTCTTCATATGTTAAGTCTTTCTCAAACTGTACGGGCTCATATTCTATTACATGCTTATAATCAGGCTTATATGGCCTCAATACCGATACATAAAAAATATTATGAATATGCATCAACTCTGGAGGTAAAGCTATCTCGTATGCCACTTCACCAATGTGTCGAAGCACTTCAAAAGGTCCTATAAACCTAGGGCTTAATTTCTCCGTCTTGCCAAACCAAATTTTCCCCTTTCAGGGAGATACTTTCAAGAACACATAACTACCAACGTCGAATTCCCTATTTTGTCATTGTTGATCGACATATTTCTTTTGTCTATCTTGTGCAGCTATCAATCTGGCTCGAACCACCTTGACAATCTCGACGGTTTGTTGTACCAACTCTGGACCCAATAGCTGACGTTCACCTACCTCGTCCCAGCATAACGGAGTTCTGCATTTCCTGTCGTATAACGCTTCGTAAGGCGACATGCCAATACTCGCGTGATAACTGTTATTATAGGCAAATTCCACCAATGGTAGATGGTCATCCTAATTTCCTTTGAAATCCATGATACATGCTCTGAGCATATTTTCTAGTGTCTAGATAGTTCTCTCACTTTGTCTGTCGGTCTGAGGAAGGTACGTTGTGCTTATTCTCAGTTGTGTTCCCAAACATTCTTATAATTGTTTCTAGAAATTAGATGTGAAACACGGATCTCTTTCTGATACAATGAACACATGTACACCGTGTCTTGCAACAATTTCATTCACGTAAAGTTTTGCCAACCGATCTAGGTTAAATCTAATATTGATTGGAAAAAAGTGTGACGACTTCATCAATCAATCAACAATCACCCAAATGGCGTTGTAACCTTGCTGAGTTGTTGGAAGACCTACCACAAAATCCATTGTGATATGCTCCCATTTCCATTCTGGTATCTCCAACGGTTGCAATAATCCGCTTGGCCTCTGGTGTTCAGCTTTAACTTTCTGTCATGTTAAGCATTTCACCACACACTCAGTCAAATCCTTTTTCATATTTGGCCACCAAAAATGATGTCTAAGATCCTGATACATTTTTGTACTTCCATAGTGAAATGAATATCTTGAGTTGTGAGCTTCACTCAGAATTTCCTCTTTAATTTCCAGTACTAGCGGAACCCAAATTCTCCCTTCGAAACGAAGTAACCCTTCCGAATCAGTTTTGAATTTGATTTCCTCACCTTCAGATACTCTTTGTTTTAACTTTTCGCAGTCTTTATCCTGAAGTTGTGCATTCTTTACATTATCTACCAACGTTGAACCGTTTACCATTCTTTTCATCGGATTCTGCCAGATATTTAATTTTCAACTCCATTTTAGCCATTTTCGACACTAGCTTCTCCTGAGCAGTCAATATCATTAACTTCTCTTGTCCTTTCCTATTTAAAGCATCAGCAACAACATTCGCCTTTCTGGGATGATAGAAAATCTCACAGTCATAGTCTTTGATCAACTCCAACCATCTTCTTTGTCTCATATTCAAATCTTTTTGTGTAAAGATATACTTCAGACTTTTATGGTCGATATATATCTCACACCTCTCTCCATAAAGATAATGTCTCCAAATCTTTAGGGCAAACACCACCGTAGCCAACCCTTTCTCGTAATCTTTTAATTGACGTGATGTATACGCAATAACTCTGTCGTTCTGCATAAGCACATTGCCTAGTCCTTTATGCGATTCGTCAATATACACAACAAAGTTCCCTGTATCATCAGGCAATGACAACACAGGTTTTGAACTCAACCTCTACTTCAATTCTCAGAAACTTTCCTCACACTTCTCTGTCCAAACAAACTTAACCGCATTCCTAGTTAAATTCGTTAACGGGGTCGCGATTTTGGAAAAGTCTTGAATAAAACGCCCGTAATAACCTGCCAATCCTAAGAAACTCCTTACTTTTGACGGTTTCTTGGTTGATCCCAGTTTATTACAACTTCAACCTTTGATGAATCTACCGAAATTCCATCTTTATCACAATAACGTGTCAGAGAAACTGTACACGTTCCAACAATAATTCACATTTTAAAAATTTAGCGTACAACTTCTCTTTTCTCAATGTCTCCAACGTCATTCTTAAGTGTTCAACATATTCCTCCTTGGTCTTAGAATACACCAGGATATCATGAATAAACACCACCACAAATTTATCTAAGAATGGTTTAAACACCCTATTCATCAAATCCATGAACCTGCAGGTGCATTGGTTAAACCAAATGACATAACCAGAAACTTGTAATGACCATACCGAGTTCAGAACGCTGTTTTTGGTACATCCTTCGGCCTCACCTTCAACTGATGATAACCATTTCTTAAGTATATATTTGAGAAATACTTCACTCCCTTCAGTTGATCAAACAAAACATCGATTATCGATAATGGATACTTATTTTTAATCGTGACCTTATTCAATTCTCTGTCAGCATCGATCCATCTTTCTTCTTAATAAACAACACCGGTGCTCCCCATGGAGAAACACTTGGATGGATATACTTCTTGTCGAGCAATTCTTGTAACTGCACCATTAACTCTTTCATCTCTACTGGAGCCATTCTTTATGGGGCTTTAGATATCGAGGTCGTTCCTGGTACTAAATTAATCACGAACTCGATTTGTTGATCTGGCGGAAGACCCGATAAATCGTCTGGAAATACGTCTGCAAAATCTCTTATAATCGGTATCTCTTCTAACTTCGCATTCTTCTTCTGTGTATCAACTATGTAGGCTAAGTATCCTACACATCCTTGTCTTAAAAACTTCTTGGCTTGCATCACCGTCAGAAAACTTGCTTGTTGAGGTGATTTACTTCCAAAGAACACCACCTTTGACGAAGTCATAAGGTTAACACATTTCCTTTGGCAATCAATTACTGCTCCGTAATTGAATAACCAATCCATTTCCAATATGACATAAAACTCACCAAGTCTAATTGGTATCAAATCTACCATCATCTCGTAACTTTTAATAACCACTCTACAATTCTTATATATATATATCTAACAGGAATCAGTTCCCTATTCGTAATCTCTATGCTCAAAGGATAATCTAATTCTTCCTAAGGCAAATCTAAGTTATGAGCAAATTCATCAGATATAAATGAACAAGTAGCACCAGAATCAAATAGTACATAAGAATTAATACCATTAATCGGAATGATATATGACACCACATCCTTAGACTGTACATCATTCTGCACGATCATATTGAAAGTCCTTGCAGTAGGTCGGCTTGACTGTGCTGTACCAGTGATAGTCAATGTACCACCACCGTTGTTTCTCTTTCCTCCACATGCACTTCCCGCTGGCTTTTTAGGGTAATCCCGAGCCATTAACACTTTGAACTGCAGGTAAAACATGCTCCTTTCTTTGGGCTAAAACAGTTCGGTGCAATGTGTCCCTCCTGACCACTGTTGAAACACACCCGCTTTCCCTTCAAACATACCCCAGTATGGTTCTTTCCACAAGTAGCACAAGCTTCAAACTTTTTCTTTTGCTGACTTCCTTGTTTTCCTTCCACAGTCTAATTCTCGCTCCATTTCCTCTTCTGATTGTTACTTCCAACGTTACTTCCACCAGCCTAATTTTCATTCTCATTCTTCTTCCTCTTCTTCTGCTATTGATTGTACTTGGTCAAGGAATCGCTTCCACCTTCCGTGATAATTGCCTTTTCTAGTACAGCCGCAAATGTATTTAACTAGAACATTGAAACCTTGCTATACTGCCAGGGCTTTAATCGTTGTTCGAACCTTCTCGCCTTACGCTCATCCGTATTGACTTGATAAGTGGCGAACCTTTCCAACTCGTTAAACTTCGTAGCATATTCTGGCACCGTCATAGTTCATTGTTTCAACTCTAGGAATTGTACCTCCAACTGATTCCGAGAACTCGCTGGAAAGTACATTTCGAAAAACATCTCCTTAAATCTATCCCACGTTATCACTCCTTGTCCCCCATGAACATTATTTTCTTACCACCAATAGCTAGCTTCAGACTTCAGCATGAACGTCGCGAACGCAGTCTTCTGATCTTCGTTAACTCTGGAAACGTTGAACACTTTCTCCATTTCCATGATCCAGGTTTGGGCTTCCACTGGATTCATAGACCCTTGAAACTCTTGCGGTCCGACCGCTTTGAATTCCTTGAAGGTCGTGACTTTAGCTTGCGGTTGATTCACAAGTGCTCCCGTTAACAAAGTTACCAACTGCTTAACCGGGTTAGCGTTGGCCTCGTTATTATTGTTAGTAGACCCCTCATGAGGTGGTTGGTGGCGTGGTTGTATTCTTCTAGGAGGCATTTTCTGTTTAAAATATACCCTTATTAGATCAATATTCAATTCCTTAAATATCCTAAAGTTTAAATTTAAACATACTAAGATTAAAGCTATAACACATAACATTTCAATAAACTTTGATATTTTATTCATCCATAATGTTTTTAAAACACAATAAAGCTAGCATAAGCGATATTAACATCCATTTTCCTGAACTAGACAAGTTCCAGGATTACATATTCATACTATCCCTATATTCATCTCAAAATAAGGGATTTAAAATTTATTTATTCACATAATTAACCATATATTATTATTATTATTCTTTCTATCTGGGCATACTAAGACATCTAGAGGCTTCTCTGCGCTCTTCCTCCATAATACGATACGTCGTCCTACGATCCATCACGAACCACGACTAATCTTTAAATTGAGGTGGGTAATAAAAGACTCGATCCTGGGCCCTATCAATCGCAGAATTAAAGGCGGGATCCATCTCATTCATCTTGGCCTTCTTCACTTGGACCTTAGCCTCAGCACGGTCTGCACGTTGAGTCTCCTTCATCCAACCGTCATTTGCTCTTGCACGCTTAGTTGAATCCTCTTTCAAGTCATCTTTTAACTTCTCCACATTAGTCTTCATCTTCTCATTCACAGCCAACAGATCCTCATGCTGACCTTTTGAATGAACTAGGTCCCACTCCGTGTTTCCAAGACATGAGTCGAGTTCCTAAATCTCCTTATCTTTCTGTTCTATCGTAGCGTGATGCATCTTAATCAACTGCTTCAGCTCCTCAACTTTGTCCTGTAATTCTATGTTACGGTCGTACAGTGCATCATACATCTCAGCCGATATGGAGTTTGGTGGAAACTCCACAGGATCCTCTTCCTCATCATCCTCTTCTATCTCTTCAGAACTATCCTCCTCGGGATTGATCACAGGCTCATCCTCCTGGATAAACTATTCTCGTACAACATGGATATCCTGGGGTTCATCATCTCTAGGTATATGAGGTATCACCTCCCTAGCTGAACTGGATCATCCTTCGTTAGACATCCTGATAACAAAATATGTCTTAGGTTTTATTTATTGTGACGCCCCCAAATCCGTGTAACATCGATTACAGGACATGGTGCTCACGATACAACATATATCATCATCTATCTAAGTACCTCTAATAATAATAATATTAACTATTACATACTTATTCAAAATAAAGTCCCAAGTCTTTACAACCTTTAATAAACTAAAACTTAAACTTAGCATTTATCGCTACATCACATCATATGCGGAAATATAATTATTACATAAATAACTCTTATCATTTCATCTTAGACTTTTCTTTGTCCTTGCCCGAGCCCTCAGCGTTATCTGCCTTAACTGAAAGGTTTAAGCAAGAATGAGCACAAATTGCCCAGTAAGTATATAAAGTAGTTTGAGAACATACATCAGAAGTAAAAGCATTAGTATGAATATTTTTCAATGGTTGAAATAAATATCAAGAGATAAACTGGAATATCAAGATAAGAGTTCTGGAATTCTCAATAACATACTAAGGGGTGTTATATACCTTGAACATAACTTTGTTTCATCAAAAACCATTAGACGGTTTAACAATCAAATAGATTGTAAACGGTCTCTGCAAGTATTCTAGGTGATCAGCCTATCGTACCCTACATTGTGCACAAGTATAAAGTTTGAACACGTAAGCGTAAATGGGACTATATGCCCAACATCAGTTACCCCATTATCCGGGTTGTTCATCTTAGTATTCATGTGGGACCTCACCAAAGCAATTTGGATTGGTAAACATTCAATAGCTTCAAAGGATTTTAATTGTTCAAACAATATACTATGTTTGCATCAATAACATCTAGCTGAAACGAAAGCTAGAAAGCATGCTTGAATATAGTTCATTAAGTGTAAACGAACTTTAAAGTATAGCAGTTGCAATAGGAACTGAATAATCATCAATAACGTTTCGCATCTCAATTGAAGTTATAGAACTTTACAATAAAGGAGCTTGCACGACTGATTAATTAATCACAAGCCCAAACTTACCCTCGCTGCAATCAACTGAATAGAGTTGAATAAATTCATAATGAAAAATAGGGTAAGAAACTTACCTTGATCGTTGTTTACCAATAACAGATTAACAGCTTACAGCTTTCTGCACTTCACGTGCCCTACATAATTTAATAATCATGCACATCAACTATTAGCAACGCATAGTAGTTGTAATATAAACTATACTCTATAATTTTCAGAGTTTACTCTACGATTTTAACTAACTCTACGATTTTCAGAGTTTACTCTACGATTTTCACCGACTCTACGATTTTCAGAGTTTACACTACGATTTTCATTGACTCTACGATTTTTGAGCTTACTCTACGATTTTCACTGACTCTACGATTTTTACTCTACGATTTTCATTGACTCTACGATTTTTACTCTACGATTTTCACTGACTCTACGATTTTCATTGACTCTACGATTTTTTTCCTGTTAACTTAAAGATGATATGACCATGATACTTGGACACAAGAAACTTCATACATCAAGGTATTTTACTAAAATATAACATTCATAAAACTAGCATGCTAAGACCACAAACCAACGACATAGAAAAGCGTGCCAGCACTAGTTTTATACTTAGAAAAAAATTCTGGAATTTTCAGAATTCTGTAGATTTTATTACCAACATGCATGCTTACGATTTTCATAACTTGCTCAATTTAACTCCCTTTCTTATGAAATTTGGACAGGTTGTACCTCATGCTACATACTATTGTATAAAATTATAACATACGCTAATCGAATCATCTACACCATGATTCCGAGGCTCCGAAAAAACCCCAAAAATCACAGATTTCACATTCAACCAACTTTAAAAAAATTTGTGATTTTGATTCTAGCATGCATGGGCTTGACTCCTACTGTCCAGATAACTTCTACCAATATATATGAACATGCTACAACAAACCAACTCACTAAATTACCATGCTATGAACAAATTGACTACAAAGAGGCATTTTATCAACATATCGCATACATTCATGAAAAATTTGATTCTCTATGTAATTGAAACATGTTTAAACCATACTTTTCATTCCGTATCCTCCTCATAACAGAAACCAACAATATTATCATAGCCTTACAAAATCAACATAAACCATTTACCATGGCTATACATGCTTTTTCACTATTTTTCTTCAAGAACATGAAAAAGAGAGTTTCATAGCTTACCTTTTTGGATGAATTTCCCTTGCATTAATTTGATTATCCCTCTTCCTTGCTTGTTAGTTGTTAAGTGATCTCTAGAATACTACCACACTATCTATCACTCTCAACTTCTCTACATGCTTACTTGGTAGAATTTTCTTAAAAGAAAAGTGTGTTTGTATATATGTATAGCTTTGTTAGAGTCTTTTGATTCCCATAACCCCCAACTCCCATATCCCCCAACACTAATGATTAGTTACTCACAGTACTTAATAATACAATAATATAGTTAATTAATAGGAAGAATGTGGGAGTTAGAAAAAATGAATGTGGGAGTTAGAAAAAAAAGAATTTTGATTTTAAGGAATAAAATAAATTACTTCCACCTTAGCTATTATGTAATATACGTATACTCCCTCCCTTGTCCCAATTTAATAGTCTCATGGGTCCATCAGTTCAGCTGATTTCTATTATAAAAAAATACATATATTATTTTAATCAATTAATCAATTAATAAGCTATTTGACTATTTTACCCTTCTGAACCAAACTTTGCGAACCATATATCAATTCCTACTAAAGTCGACGTTTCGGACGTCATGGGACTATCTGTTTAGTCAAATTCATCTTTGAAATTCGTAGTTGACTTTTTCGAGACTTTTTCCTCGAAAAAGTCAACTAGTTGACTTTGACCAAAAAGTCAATTGTGACACTTTTTCGTGATTACAGTCTATCCTGACTAATTTCGATGTTCCAGACTCGAATACGCAGTCCACGTCTCTAAATTCCGCTCGTGATTTAATACCATCCCACGTAATAAATAGAATAATTCCCTACTTAATCAATTTAAATAGTTAAATAAAACTAAACCAACCATTTAAATACATCTCATCACATATCTTGAAATAACACATATATGTACAACACATATACATCTAATAAATAAAATCTCCCAAAAGTTTCATATAAATTCGTTTATTAATAATTCTTAAATTACAAAAAAAAAATATCTCAGATATTACATTTATTATATAACATTCTTCGATACTCGCGAGCACATAAGTTATTAAAACATAGTACATAATGTCCTTTATTATTTATAGCTTCAATGGATGCTTTAATCCATTCCTTAAAACTCGATAAGAGTTCGACACCTCTATGTTTTCTATCTTCTTAAATGTTACTTCCTAAGGTTTCCCCACCTAAGGTTCATAACCTAAAGCTTTAATACCAACCTGTGACACCCCCAAATCTGGGTACTTCATTCCCATAGAATTTGGTGCTCACTATAAAAAATAATTACATCTAACTACCCATAATAAAAGATAAAGACATCAAATAACTTAAACAATAATCTTTCCCATTAAAGGGTTACATCATCTCAAAAATAATCCTAGGTAACCTAACTTAAATTATTACATTAGTTTGCGGAATACATCATAAAATAAAACAAGTCTTATAACATAATACATTTAAATAAATTCTCGTAAATCTTCAGCACTTGGACATCTTGCCATTTCCTTTGCTAGTAGATGGCTCATCAACTCTTTCAACTTTAGCTACAGTGTTAAATGCAAGAGTGAGTAAATAATTGCTCACTAATATAAATAGTAATAATAATAACAACATGAGAGTGAACAACAAATGCTGAACAATAGTGAACTTGTTCTACGAATCAAAATAGAAAATAAGTTTGAAATTTAATATCTGAGGGTCTTAAGATCACAAACTATGTCCCTGGTGATTAGGTATTACTACCCCAACATTAACAGCCATTTAGACTATACAGACCCTTTTTAACGTACTTAGGGGGATCAGCCCTTTGTACCATGTATTGTGCACAAACATCTAAACATTACACGTATAAAATCCCATATGTTAGGGTTGTTTGTCTCAGTTTGGATTTAGAATTTCTGCACTAAAGAAAGTTTAGCTTGGAACTAACTTATACGTGGTTCTAGAATTTTAGAACACTACTCCATTATAGACTAGTTCAATCAATAAGAGTTTTGCTTACTATTTGAAGGTTTAATACAACAATATAGAATTGGACAAGGTTATCTAAGTCAAAGATCAAATAATAGAAATGTACAATTGAGTAGACATGGTATACATGCAAAGTACTATATTCAAAAGAATTAGAACAATCTCATTTGAATCAATGTATTAGAACAATATACATTTTAAATAATAATAACAAGACTTAGGAAAGTAAAACTCGCTCGATGTAACGAACTAGATTACAAGAGCTTGTACAATCATACACGAGATAGAATCAATAGGCTTGCTCAACTGTAATATAGGATTTGCATAATCATAATTTAGAAATAGAAAGCTTGCTTGATAATATCAAAATAACGAAATTATAGAACTTGCATTTATTATAAAGAGAATGAACTTAGGAAATTTGCCTCGGGTGTAAGCTACACAAATATAATAAACGTTTGTCAATTACCTTACATATACCATTAGAATCACAATACTAATTAGTTATATTAATGTAAGACCCCAACTTTTATGAATAAATATTAAATTTTTCTCAAAATATATTTTTGAATATTATGGTGTGGATTTGATATAATGTTATAGTTATGGGTATTATTTACAAATTTTGCAAAGTAAACAAGTGGTTATATAATATTCGATTGCTCGGGGAATATTTATTTTAATGGAAAATATTCGTACGACGACACAATCATTGGTGGACCCCACAACGAATGTATAGTCGTAGTTAGAAAATGACAGAATTATCTTTTTATAAAAATAACGACGAAATTTTTACCGTTAAACTGTTGAACTACCCGGTGGTAAAAGTACAGTAATACGCGTGGTTGCATAGTAGCACACGGTATTGATTATTGATGCTTACGTGAGAAATCACTTAGTTATACTCAATTATTGCTACAGTAATTATTGCATAATATCTTTCATATTATTAATTTAATAATTATCACAGTATCATCTGCATAATATTTTATATTATTAAATCAATAATTGAGACGACAAAATTATTCATATTATTATTTACAATATTGACAATGTCTAGAAGTTCTATCAAGGAGAGGTTTGGTCACCTAATTGCGCGCCAATAAGGAAAAATCCTTATCGGAAAGCCCCCTCTTTCTTGGGAATGATCTGGTTGTTAAATATTGTGAGTTATAATATTAATGATGAATAAGTTCGTGTTGATTAAAGATGAAATTGATATTTCTATTATGTTGGGATTATTAGTGTTAGTGGTAATCGACATCTATTTCGATAATAATGGATGTCTGGAGGCTATATTGACCATTCAGGTAATTAATCAGATAAATGAGCAATTAGTTGCTATTAGTTCACATGCCTATAACTATTTGTTCACATGTGTGTACTATTGATTCAAATGCATGTACTATTAGGGGAGGTGGTGTAAGATTGATAATACTTGCATGACTAAATTAAAAATGGAGGTATAGATGAAGGTACTATACTGTAATTATTTTTTTCACATGATTGTACTATTGATTCACATGATTGTACTATTGATTCACAAGATGTACTATTAGGGGAGGTGGTGCAAGTTTGATAATACTTGCAGGACTAAATTAAAAATGAAGAAAAAGATGAAGGTATTGTACTGTAATATTTTGAGCCCCAAAACATGCAATTATCAAAACTATATTTTCCTATAAATAGAAGCTCATTCTTGTTTCATTCTCACCAATTCACTAAAACTCACAAGAGCATTTATAGAGAGAGAAGCTTTAGAGAGAAAGTAAAAGAGAAGTCTGTTACCTCACTATTTCAGTATCTAGTCTTCTTCTGAGGTAAGGGATATTATTTTGTTCAGTATTCATAGGAATAATATTTTCTTCCATACTTTTTAGTATGTGAGTAATATTATTTCATTTCGTATTCCTGATTATACCATCATTCGGTTAAAGTATAGCTTTTATATTCTGTGAAATTAGTAGAATATCCTTGAAATTTGTGCTTCATCTAGTATCGCTTCACAAGGATATTTTTTGCATATTCTTGTTAAATTTTAAGTTATTTATGCCAAAGTATTGTCCATGAGTACTATCCATTTATACGGTAATATTCACAAAAGTACTATTCATAAAGTACTATTCACGAATACTATTCACAAAGTACTATTCACGGAGTACTATTCTTGAAGTACTATTCATGGGGTACTATTCACCCAGAGTACTATTTATAACAAAAATTGATTTCTTTTCGGTCCAAATCATTTTTGATACATTATCATTCTTGAATTTTACTCTACAAAGTAGTATCATGTTGACAATTTGAATAATATTGAATTCTGGATAAATTAGATCTTTAAAAAGTTATCCTTGAACTTGTTTTATTGAAGTTTTATACCATTGTCATCATCCTCATATTTATATTATGTTGAAAGTCATTTGTGGCCTGTAGTGCATAGATAGACTTAGTATGATTATGACCAGGGATCATTCGGTATAATCATGACCGTAATGTTACAAAAGATATGGTAAAAGTCCTCATTGTCCCGTAGTACATTAATGGACAGTTGTTGGCATGATTATGACCATTGATGAATACATGAATATCCTTGGCCCGTAGTGCATGGATAATTTGTGGTCGTGATACTAAAGAATATCCTTGGCCGTAGCGTAGGGGTGATTCGATGATGTGGATTATTTATTAAGCTGAGTCTTAGCGATAAAAGTGATGAAAAACCTTTTAAATTATAGAAGATAATAGATTTTATACTCTACTTTACTCTTCTAATGGATTGCTTGTTTCGCTGCAGTTAAACTTGATGTTTGTTATATTTTATTAGTTTAACACTGTTGAAGGCTAACGATAAATTATTCTGCATTATCTTAGTCATAATATTTCTTACTGGGCTAGTTGAGCTCACCCTTTTGCTTTCATTGTTCTCTTCAGGAAATGAGAATGTAACTGGGACTAGTCGGGGAACAGAGTGATTGTCCAGATGATAGCATTAGTAGTCCTCACTATTCTATGAAATAGTGTGATAAGAAATGTATTGAGGACTCCATTTGAGTTGAATACTGTCTAGAAGACAATATTCGTATTAAAACTCTCAGTTTATGTTTTGGCGTATTTTACACTACAGTTGTATTATTAAGTTGTATTTGAATTTTGTATCGTGTATTTGGCGACTCAAGATGGGTGATGTATACCTATTTTGGGGGAGTCACAGTTGGTATCAAAGCTTAGGGATATGATCCCTGGCTGAGATGTGAGATAAGAACTAGGAGGGGAGAGACGGGGAATTCCTTCGTTAGTATGACCTACCAAAGTTTATTTGGTATTTATTTGGTCGGTCAATTAACCCTTGTTTTGTGGCAGTATTTAAATATTGCATCCGAAAATGTTGAGATAAGCAATGAAGCACATGAGACCGTTGAGTCACCAATGATCAATACCCAGGATAATGTCCATCAGGATGGCAATAATCCTTAGGAAAACAACAACGCTGACCAAGTGATGAACAATGGGATGTTCAGAGGCTTTATGTAATTCATGGAACATCAGGCGAGAAAAACTTCTGTTCAAAATGCAGGTGGAAACACTAGAAACTCTCAGACGGTCACCGCTAAATAGTTCAAGGAGTTGGGACTGCCGGAGTTTATTGGAGAACCAAAACCACTTAAGGCGGAGACATGGATAAAAAAGATCACCAAGATATTTGATGTCTTGGGATGCTCTGAGGAGCAAAAGGTTCTCTTTGCCACCTTTATGTTGTGAGGAGAGGCAGACTACTGGTGGGATTCAGTAAAACATACCCAAACTGTCGCACTGAAGATGTCTTGGGAGAAGTTCCAAGAAATGTTCAACGACAAGTACTTTCCCGAAAGTATTCTTCACATGAATGAGGTAGAATTCATCAAGCTGGAACAGAACAATATGACCGTGTTACGGTACGAAGCTATGTTTGTCGAGTTATCCCAATTTGCGTCCCACTTAGTTGATAATGAGGAAAGAATGACGCGGATGTTTCTAAGAGGTTTGTGTTAGTTCCAAGTAGGAACAATAGATCTAGAAGGGGGGGTTGAATAGATCTTTTAATTTTAAATACTTTTCTCTTTTATTTTGTGTTACTATTACATTAGCAGATGACAAACATAAGAATCTTTTTAAGCACAGCGGAATCAGTAAAAGATCCCCTTCATTGATATATTCATAATCAAACATACATTGTTCACAGGGTTAGTTTGGTTATAAGAAGTTAAAACATACATAGCAGTTATAGCAGTTATAGTACATAATCTAAAAGACACAAGGGTTTTAACTAGTTCAGAGACTCAAGCTCCTAATCCACTCTTCTTCATTCAACTAGCAGGATTTCCACTAAGGAAGGGCAGCACCATGAATCACTAAGATTCCTTCAAGGCCAGCAGCCTTGGGACTTCAGTTCACTAAGAACTCTTTAAGGCCAGCAGCCTTGGAACTCCTCTAGTTCCCTACGAACTCTTCAAGCCCAGCAGGCTTGGAACTTCATTTAGTCCCTGCGGACAAGGACCCCTCAGACCTTGGCTTCTGAGTTGTTTGTTTATTTGAGTTGGTGCTGAGCTGCTAAGATGTCTTCATGCTCTAAACATCTTCTGTACTTAACAGCTTTCCATGATCATCCTTGAGGTGTAGTTGAGTGTTGCATGATGCTCAGCTTCTTCAGTTGCTCAACCACTTCGGATGACCCCTTGATGACTGCCTTGAAGATCGTTCCTCTTGATACACGATGGTTGCACATGATGGGTTTCTAAGATGACTGTAAGCTCTTCTGCTAGGTACTTAGAAACTTTCTCATGATTGCCACCATGATGACGTTTGTGATCTCCCTTCTTGATAATTGATGTCTTATCATGATGGACTTACTAAGATGACTGTGAGCTCATCTCCATGGTACTTAGAGTCTTCCCATGATGGACACCAAGATGACATGATGCTCTTCTTTTTCTCGGCAGTTCAGAGCACTCTTCTTGTAGTAGAACTCTCACTTCTACATAGTAGAACTCTCACTTCTACTTCTTCCTTTGCATGTATCTGAGTGTTCTTAGTGGATCATAGAGTGAGCCTTCGGACTCATTATTTCACATGGTTTAGAACAGTCCACCATTACTCCAAACTCGACGACTCCAATAACCTTCGATCTTTGAAGCTCTTCCTGATTTATACTACTTCCCAATCTTTTCGTTGGAAAGTAGCCGTTGAAGGCTATTCAAATATCTTCACAGATCTTGAGTTGACAGAGGTAGACTGCTGATGTGACATGTCATACTTTATCTGACATTGTAGTCTACTATTTCACCTACCTATCAGAGATGTCACTTTAATGTCTTGGGCAGGTTGAAGACTTTATTTCCTCCTTCTGATTTCTCGATCAGAGGTTGTCCTTTTGCATCAATGCTCTGAATAAGCACTTGTTCGAATATTACCCTTCAGATTGAACCGTTGCCAATGCTTCAGTCTTCAGCTATTCAAACTCTACAATTCTGATGCATGTCTTCGAGGACCTGATCGTAGTGTCTTGTTGCTTATTGACCGGTAGAGTTAACACTACGATCTTGAAGAGTGTTGATTGGATCTCCAATGTAGAACACCTCTTCCTTCTATTGTGCAGTGCTTTAAAACTTCTGTTTGCTTTGACTGTTCTCAGAGACTGATGGCCTAACTCCTTACTCTGGTCCCCTCTGAATAGCAAGACACTTCAGATTTGTGGCACGTCCAGCTTGCTTTCTCCTTGTGATCTCCCATTCACTTATCATCAATGGACTGAACCTATGCTTAATCACTTTAGCCTTATTCTTCAGGGACTAACCAGTATCTTGGTTCACTTTCCATCAATTCTTTCTTTGTTTGGAAAACACTACGATCTCGGTTGCTTCCAAGATCGTTGTCTTCTGTTCACTTAACAGCTACTGCACTTGATGACTTTCCTTAGTCAGTTACTGAAGTCTTCTTCTGATCTCCTTGTGGAAGACATCATCTCGAATGGTTTTGACTCTTTTTTTAGTCTTAACAAAAGAGCTCTAACTCATGCAAGCATACATGTGTCAACAAGCATTACAGAGTAAGTAAAGTATCGATCCCACAGAGAAAGTGATTAATTTAAATCAATATGCATTAATTAAATTACTATATGTATATGCTCAAACTAATTACTAAGATTGGTTTGGTCTCAAATTTCAAATAACAACTAAAACAAGAGTAACGACGGAATGAATCAAATCTGGAAATAATGGGATCCTAACTTCATTTAATACTTCATTCAATCGCCAATATCATGCATGACTTGTTAACCTATCACAGGAAAGTAGCCAAGAGCACTAAAAGAGTATTAGCCATTTTTCAACGCACTAAGACCTACTTACACAACATCCACAGATGATAGACTCTATGTAATCATCAATATAACCAAAATCACTATGTCTATGTGAAATTGCCACTATATTGACTTTAAGTTCAAGCCCTTATTCTAACTTATACAGTGAAACAGTATATGTCTTTCTAGTTCACGAAATACATAAGCCATATAACACAACCCTATATACGTATAATATCACGATTACAATCCATATTTGCATGTTCATTGTCAATTCCATACAAATACTGAAAAGAATGGTGATCAAGCATTCATACATGCCAAACAATCTTGATAGACATCCCATATGATATGTAAAACAATCCAGCATTTAAGCATGCAATCAAACTACATATTAAAATCCGTTAGAATCCCATAATGGAGTTTAGTTCATGACTGAACGAAAAACAATTATGGGATCAAATCTAAACATGATTAATACACAAACAATTGAAAGATGAAAGGTAAAAACAATCAAACCCAACTGCTGAATATAGATCAATATTCAAATCCTCATAAGATTCCAGCAAAATAATAATAATTGTGACACCCCCAAATCCGGATTACCTGAATCCCGAATTTGGTGTTCACGATCCAAATATAAATAACATTTAACTACCCATAATATATATAGATAGTAATTTTCATAAGATTTTATCAGAGTTTACTAATAATACATCACCCAGGTTCACTAACCTTAACTTTACAAACATACCCTTTAGATATACAAAAAGGGTTTACAAATATAACACAATAAATATGTTAATTGTAACTAGTTTATTACAACGCCTTTGCCTTTATCCTTCGCAGCACCTCCTGCCACTTCGTCCCTAGCTGAAAAGTTTTATTTAGCAAGGGTGAGCAACTAATTTGCCCCGCAAGTTAATACATACAATAAATGTATAAGGATTCAAAACAACAGACTATCTATTTTGATAGAATGAAACCAAAGTTCGGGGAACTTTGAAATAGCTGAACAAATCGTTATTCAATAACAAGTTTTCTCGTATTCTATACAATATAATAATTCACTAATGAAAGAGTACAACGCTTTCAAAGTTTCTACGGTATTCTAGTGAATAATCTAGAATCAATTCTACGAATGAAATATTTCTCCAGATTTATACTGAGTGATCACACAAGATCTTGAACTTTATTTTCTCGGGTAGATATCAAAGATTTACTTTGATAAATACTCAGGTGTATCAGATAACCATAAAGATTAAATCATACCCCTCTGCAAGTACTCAGAGCCGGCCAACTCTTTGTACCCTATATTATGCATAATACTCAAAACGCGCGCAAAGGTCGAATTCACGACCAACAAAATGTTCCCTTTATATAAAAGGTTGTTCTTCTCAGTTTTAGAATCAAGATTTTGATTTTACAACGAAATACTATGATTTCAAATTCTATTTGCTTCTCGATCTAGCCGAAATAATTGGCATCAACCTATCAATAATAATTGAATTCTCTTCTCTAACCTATCAAGTTCAAACAAATTTTTCGTCTAGCTAGAATAATTAGCTAAGACATTTCTCATAATAATTTGACAATAAACAGGAATTATCTGTATTGTCAATTCTAACTTCTACAGATATGAATATCCAACAACAGTAATTCTACGAATATATATTTTCTAATTCGAAAATTTAATTTCAACAATAAATCCCTGGACGTGGCATAATTAGCAATAATTATCCACCAATAATAATCGAATGAAATAACTCAAGGTTGAGTTAGGGAACTTGCCTCTTCCGCTGATTACAGCTACACAATATGCTTATCTGATTTCGAAAGACCTATAACCAATAATGTAGGTCTCACAATTAGCACAAACATTTATATCACACAGCACTGTATTCACAGTCAAAATTTTTCTAAACACATTACCACATAGTCACATTAGTGTTTATAACCTATATAAGCACTTAACAAGTCAAACTAATTCAGTCTGGTTGGACTTCGATCCATTCTCGGTGTTCTGGTCACCCTATTCGACAATTAACACATTGATTGTCAATTAAATTCGGTTTCTAAGCTTCAATATTAATTTAGATAAGTCAATTATCAATTATAATATTTTTCGGAAGCTTTTAATAAATATCAAGCAATTATTATAATTTATAATAATTTTTCAAACACTTAAATCATTTTTAAATGATTTAATTATCAAATAATCATATTATTATTAATATATAATAAAATCAAAATATTATTAACATACTTTACAAAATATTAAAGTTATTATCAATAACTTACAATATTTTTAAATCATCAATATTCTACTTAAATGATTTTTAAAGTAATTAAAATCATTTTTAAATCATTACCATTAATATATAAATATTAATGAAATTATTATCCAAATATTAAAAGTCATTAATTATAACTTAAAATATTTTTAAACCATTTTTCTCATTTTTAAATGATTTTTAAATCAATAAAATCATTTTTAATTCATTTATTTAATATAATAATTAAATAAATCAAATATCATTAATATTAATTTATTAATGAAAATTCTCCAAAAATATTGAAAATTATATTTTATAATTTAAAATATTTTTTTTAATACTTTATTCTCAATTAAAATGATTTTTAAATCATTAAAATTATTTTTTATCTTATTTATTTAATATAATAATTAAATAAATCTAGTTTCATTAATATTAAATTATTAATGAAAATTCTCCAAAAATATTAAAAGTTACATTTTATAACTCAAAATAATTTTAAATACATTATTCTTAATTAAAATGATTTTTTATAATATTAAATCATTTTTCTCTAATTTATTTAATACACTAATTAAATAAATTAAATACCTTTAATATTTAAATAATTATAAATATTAAAGAAAAATATTCCAATTGGTCAAAAATTATTTTTCTTAATTTAAAATAATTTTTAAAACCATTTTTGGTAATTTTTAGAATTTATTTCTATTTTTTTAATAATTTCTGAAAATTCTGAAAATTAAATTAATTAAAACCGTCGCTATAGGCCTTTAGCGACACAAAGCGTCGCTGTAGGTGTTCTTGAGCTCAAGAACACTGACAGCCGGCAGCTCAACCTACCTTGTTTGACCGGCCATAATTCTCGGCTCAAATTATTTCTGGACTTGTTTGAAGTGTGATCGTGTAGCCAAAATGTAACACTACAACATGTAACTCACACTTAGATCAAACAACAACAACACGGCAAGATTTGGAGCTTCAAAGAAGCTGTCAGACCCATTCTGGGTTTTTCTGGGCTTAATCAGTACCGAGTTGCTACTTTCAACTTCATTTTAATCCATGTTCAGGTCGTGTTTTATGTGATTTAAAGGTTTACCATTATAGACCGTATGTCCTAGAACATTCACAAAGCAACACATCAGTTTTACAACAAATATCTACAAGATACCATCCGGTCAAACTCTGACAGAAACCTTGTTCAACCCGTTTTCTGGGTTTTCCAGAAACTATTCCCGTGAACGGATGGTCTAGTTTGACCATCTTTTATGTTCGTTCTGCTTGTTGTTTAAGACATTTAAAAGCATGGATCTATATTACAACTAACAGGCTTCAACTTGGTTACAAAAACAACATTAACCAACAATCAAATCTGTCAGATCCGGCCTTGCAAAATCGTTGTCAGGCGCTATTCAAGCACTTCTGGGTTACCCAGATTCGGCTCGGTCAACGCCGGTCAATGATGTTTGACCTTAAATAACTTCTGATCTAAGAATCCAATGACCCTGATACCACTTTCAGTTTAAAGAAAACATGTCCAGATACAGATCCAAACCATAAAACATCAAGAATCATAAACACACAAAGATCTAGAGCGTCTGATATTGGCTTGTCAGACGACTTTCAGTCTCAAGAACAGATGTTGAAAAACTTTAAATTCGTGTACTTTGATGTTATGGGTTCATGATTTATCAACCCAGATCATCAATTGACACCTTATTACACATATTTGAACAATCAATTTCAACAAATAACAAGAAATCGAAGGATTTCAAAATTAGGGTTTTATACCTCTTTTATGCTTGATTTTTGATTTTGGATATCCAATTTGTTATTGATTGATCTTTGGATGTTTATAGGACTGGTCCAACACTGAGTTTTCGTGGGTTTAGAGAGAGAGAGAGTTGGTGAGAGTAGGCTAGCAAAATGGCAAATGTTCTTGATTTTCTCTCTCTAAATCTCTTATATAATGCTCTAGATTCATGCATGTTGCTTAAATTTTTAGCTGAGTTGCTGGATTTGCTGAGATTTGATGTCTTAAAGTCAATGGTTGGTAAAGAGTTGGTGACCTAATAAAGGTAATGGCCAATTTTGCAAGTTATCAAATAAAAATCCCATAAAGGGTATTATGGTCATTTCCACTTTCTTCTAGAATTTGAACTTAATGAAACCCTTAGGGTTTAGGGTTTGGACAATCTAGGGTTTAGGTTTTGTACCCTTTAGGTCTAAAAATTCTAATTCCCATAATTTGCAAATTTAGGGTTTAATTAGAAAAATAAATTTTACTAAAATAAAAATTAGGGTTTAGAAAATCCAAGATTTTAAATTAGGGTTTCTCGGCGTATAATTAGGGTTTTAATTGTACAAATACTTTTCTATATTTAAGATTAGGGTTTTAAATCCCTTATTAGGGTTTTATAATATTAAACCTTATCCGATCAATTATTGATCAATATTTCCAAATCGTACAAACACATAATCAACAATACAATTATTTTAATTATATTTTCTATCGAATCCCTATCCAAAAATTAGGGTTAGGGTTTTCTAAAGTTGTTAAGTACAACTCTACTCTATTTTCTCAGTCAATGCACAAATTGACTAATTTTCAAAATTTGTATCACAGATACACAGTACTTTATTAACAGTCAATGTTAATAATAAAAAAAAAATTATTCGTAAAATTTTAATTATTCGAAATCTCGGGTTATCACATTCACCCCTCCTTAAAAGGATTCCGTCCTCGGAATCACCGCTTTCTTATTCTCTACAATCTTTTAAAGTTGTATCATCAATTCGTTGTTATCAACACAATATTAATTTGTGTTTCAAATTCTAACCTGCGACTTAAACCTATAAAAGATAACAGTTCACAGAATTATTTAAATCATAATAGTCGCGTAATTAAATTTCTAAACGAAATCATTACCTGCTACTACCTCCTGAGTAGCCACGGCATCTAGCGCCGTCATGTTAAATGTACGGGCTGTTGGTTTTCCTGGCTGTGCAGGTCCTCGAATCGCCAAGATTCCACCACCAGGTCCCTTGTTGGCACTTTCTTTTTCTGCGTTCTTCTTTGGACAGTTCCGCACCAAATGATCAGTCGATCCACAGGGATAGCAACCTTGTATCTTCTTTGGACTGGGACAATTAGGCGACATGTGCCCCTCTTGACCACAGTTGTAACAAACTCCTTTCTTCTTAAGACAAACTCCAGCATGGTTCTTCCCACAATTTGCACACGGCCCTCCTCCTTTCCTATTCCCTTCAGCTTTGCTACCCGATTGGGTATTTTTGCTCCACTTCTTTTTATTCGAATTACTACCACCAACCCTCACTGGTATTCTTCCTCTTCTCCTGATGAAAACGAGATGCAGCCTCGCTTCCTCCTTCAGCAATTAATGCATTCTCCAGTAGAGCTACTTTGTTGTAAATTTCCGGCTTCAATCCGTTCTCAAATCTTCTCGCTTTTCTTGCTTCTGTATCCACCTGATGAGGTGCAAATCGCGCCAATTCGTTGAATTTAGCAGCATACTCCGAAACAGACAAATTCTCCTGCTTAAGTTCCAAGAACTTAACTTCCATCCGAGATTGCATACTCGGCGAGAAGTAGTTCTCAAAGAACAACTCCTTAAATCTGGTCCATGCTACCATCGCTGTACCCGCTCTCGCTTGATTCGTCTTCCACCAATAATTGGCTTCTCCCTTCATTAGATATGTTGCAAAAGCCGTCTTTTGCTCTTCCGTCACTCGCACAATGACGAACGCTTTCTCCATCTCTTTCACCCAAGTTTGGGCTTCGATCGGATCCGTAGTCCCCTTGAATTCCGGCGGTCCTACCGCATTAAAATCCTTAAAATTAGCCAATTCGTCGACTAGCTGATTCCTTGGTCTTCCCCTGGCTGAAGCCCTATTTTCCATAGCTTGGGCCAGCATATCCACAAAATTCTGCATCGGGTCCACTTGACCTTCTTCGTTATTCACTGATTGTTCTTATCATTGGTTTCGATTATGTCGTCTTGGCGGCATGATCTGATTTAAATAAAAATCTTACATTAATACTCTTATTCTACACAAATTCTTAACGCAATAAGAATTCAACACATAATTCTCAAGTAATCGCATATTTATTCAAATAGCACATAGTACATTTAGTACTTAACACATATTATTATCCTTTTAAAATTATTTTAGGATTAATCATACCCAACTGTACAAAAGTTGCAATTCTCCAACTTTACACAAAAAGTTAACATTCACCAATTTCACATTACTATTTCCAGTTCATAAAACCACACTTATGAGTTCATAAACCTGGCCACAATTATATGAGTTTACGAACTTACCCTAGTTTGACCTTTGGCGTCCGTTCGCTGAGGGGTTCATAAACATTTCATATAACTATGAGTCAAGAATGTCACATAAGTATGAGTTTTAATAACACACAATTTCATTTTAATCTTATATTCATATAGAAAATAAAGATTTTATTCATACAAAAATATATTTACATATGTTTAAACACCGTTCTTGATATTACATATCTTAATATCAGAAACTTCTACCAAAAGATACTATTACATATATCTAAGTTGTCTACCGACCACTTCCTTCACCAATCTTCTTCTTGCTGGGACACTTGCTGAATCCGTGACCTGTTTGCCCACACGAAAAACACTTCCTCATATTCGGTTTAGGACAATGCAAAGAGATATGTCCTTCCTGCTTACAATTGAAGCATACATTCTTCCACATCATACATTCTCCAGCGTGAGTCTTTCCACACTTGATACAAGCTTGCTTCTTCTTTGGACTTGTCTTCTCGGAATTAGGGCTGTCTTGTCCCTCTTCCTCTTTTACTTGTCCTTCTTACTGGTTCCCTCAGATGATCCACCACCTTCAGCCTTCATCTTCTCCACCTGCACCTTCATCTCGTTCCGTTCTTCAGTAATTTCGCGTAACGCCCGCTCCGTCTTCCACAACTCCTCCAAGAGAAATACCTTGCTTCGGAGTTCCTGGACTTCCACAGATAGCTGATCTTGTTCTCCAACTTTGATCTTATTCTTTAAATCCACCTTAGCTGGCTCAGACTCGGCCTCCTCATCTCCACTCAGATACATCTCGGGATAATCGTCATGATCGCTCCCCAGATTAACCATTGGTTCATCTTCTCCCAACTTCTCAACCGATTCGCTTTGTGCTGGCACCCCGGCTACTGGCACTGGTGCAACAGCCGCTATCATCTCCGCACTCTTTTCACCTTCTTTAGACATCCTACAATCAGTTTTAAACAACTTGATTAGTACTTTACTAGTACAACATTCTCACACTATGTGTCCACATTTCTCGCTATCGATACGCTTCTGCAATCCCTCACTTAGTACTCTAAATGAGTATTCTCTATCTCGCTTATGGTTATAATCCTAGGGTTTTTCCCCACCCCACTTAAGGTTTATAACTTACACCTCCACTACCAGCTGGTGACACCTTGGTCACTACAGCTCTGATACCAACCTGTAGCTTTCATGGTGCTTCCAACCATAGCACCCTACAAAGGTACCTATCAGCTTGCCACCGACTGGCTCGGCGTCCCCTACGGAGAGTCTGGCTTCGGTGCATTCCACACAAGGAAGTCACCAGCGAGAGGCTCGGGGCTCTTCGCAAATTCATGCTTATAGCTCTGATACCAACCTGTGACACCCCCAAATCCGGATTACCTGACTCCCGAATTTGGTGTTCACGATCCAAATATAAATAACATTTAACTACCCATAATATATATAGATAGTAATTTTCAGAAGATTTTATCAGAGTTTACTAATAATACATCACCCAAGTTCACTAACCTTAACTTTACAAACATACCCTTTAGATATACAAAAAGGGTTTACAAATACAACACAATAAATATGTTAATTGTAACTAGTTTATTACAACGCCTTTGCCTTTATCCTTCGCAGCACCTCCTGCCACTTCGTCCCTAGCTGAAAAGTTTTATTTAGCAAGGGTGAGCAACTAATTTGCCCCGCAAGTTAATACATACAATAAATGTATAAGGATTCAAAACAACAGACTATCTATTTTGATAGAATGAAACCAAAGTTCGGGGAACTTTGAAATAGCTGAACAAATCGTTATTCAATAACAAGTTTTCTCGTATTCTATACAATATAATAATTCACTAATGAAAGAGTACAACGCTTTCAAAGTTTCTACGGTATTCTAGTGAATAATCTAGAATCAATTCTACGAATGAAATATTTCTCCAGATTTATACTGAGTGATCACACAAGATCTTGAACTTTATTTTCTCGGGTAGATATCAAAGATTTACTTTGATAAATACTCAGGTGTATCAGATAACCATAAAGATTAAATCATACCCCTCTGCAAGTACTCAGAGCCGGTCAACTCTTTGTACCCTATATTATGCATAATACTCAAAACGCGCGCAAAGGTCGAATTCACGACCAACAAAATGTTCCCTTTATATAAAAGGTTGTTCTTCTCAGTTTTAGAATCAAGATTTTGATTTTACAGCGAAATACTATGATTTCAAATTCTATTTGCTTCTCGATCTAGCCGAAATAATTGGCATCGACCTATCAATAATAATTGAATTCTCTTCTCTAACCTATCAAGTTCAAACAAATTTTTCGTCTAGCTAGAATAATTAGCTAAGACATTTCTCATAATAATTTGACAATAAACAGGAATTATCTGTATTGTCAATTCTAACTTCTACAGATATGAATATCCAACAACAGTAATTCTACGAATATATATTTTCTAATTCGAAAATTTAATTTCAACAATAAATCCCTGGACGTGGCATAATTAGCAATAATTATCCACCAATAATAATCGAATGAAATAACTCAAGGTTGAGTTAGGGAACTTGCCTCTTCCGCTGATTACAGCTACACAATATGCTTATCTGATTTCGAAAGACCTATAACCAATAATGTAGGTCTCACAATTAGCACAAACATTTATATCACACAGCACTGTATTCACAGTCAAAATTTTCCTAAACACATTACCACATAGTCACATTAGTGTTTATAACCTATATAAGCACTTAACAAGTCAAACTAATTCAGTCTGGTTGGACTTCGGTCCATTCTTGGTGTTCTGGTCACCCTATTCGACAATTAACACATTGATTGTCAATTAAATTCGGTTTCTAAGCTTCAATATTAATTTAGATAAGTCAATTATCAATTATAATATTTTTCGAAAGCTTTTAATAAATATCAAGCAATTATTATAATTTATAATAATTTTTCAAACACTTAAATCATTTTTAAATGATTTAATTATCAAATAATCATATTATTATTAATATATAATAATATCAAAATATTATTAACATACTTTCCAAAATATTAAAGTTATTATCAATAACTTAAAATATTTTTAAATCATCAATATTCTACTTAAATGATTTTTAAAGTAATTAAAATCATTTTTAAATCATTACCATTAATATATAAATATTAATGAAATTATTATCCAAATATTAAAAGTCATTAATTATAACTTAAAATATTTTTAAACCATTTTTCTCATTTTTAAATGATTTTTAAATCAATAAAATCATTTTTAATTTATTTATTTAATATAATAATTAAATAAATCAAATATCATTAATATTAATTTATTAATGAAAATTCTCCAAAAATATTGAAAATTATATTTTATAATTTAAAATATTTTTTTAATACTTTATTCTCAATTAAAATGATTTTTAAATCATTAAAATTATTTTTTTTCTTATTTATTTAATATAATAATTAAATAAATCTAGTTTCATTAATATTAAATTATTAATGAAAATTCTCCAAAAATATTAAAAGTTACATTTTATAACTCAAAATATTTTTAAATACATTATTCTTATTTAAAATAATTTTTCATAATATTAAATCATTTTTCTCTAATTTATTTAATACACTAATTAAATAAATTAAATACCTTTAATATTTAAATAATTATAAATATTAAAGAAAAATATTCCAATTGGTCAAAAATTATTTTTCATAATTTAAAATAATTTTTAAAACCATTTTTGGTAATTTTTAGAATTTATTTCTATTTTTTTAATAATTTCTGAAAATTCTGAAAATTAAATTAATTAAAACCGTCGCTATAGGCCTTTAGCGACACAAAGCGTCGCTGTAGGTGTTCTTGAGCTCAAGAACACTGACAGCCGGCAGCTCAACCTACATTGTTTGACCGGCCATAATTCTCGGCTCAAATTGTTTCTGGACTTGTTTGAAGTGTGATCGTGTAGCGAAAATGTAACACTACAACATGTAACTCACACTTAGATCAAACAACAACAACACGGCAAGATCTAGAGCTTCAAAGAAGTTGTCAGACCCATTCTGGGTTTTTCTGGGCTTAATCAGTACCGAGTTGCTACTTTCAACTTCATTTTAATCCATGTTCAGGTCGTGTTTTATGTGATTTAAAGGTTTACCATTATAGACCGTATGTCATATAACATTCACAAAGCAACACATCAGTTTAACAACAACATATCTACAAGATACCATCCGGTCAAACTCTGACAGAAACCTTGTTCAACCCGTTTTCTGGGTTTTCCAGAAACTATTCCCGTGAACGGATGGTCTAGTTTGACCATCTTTTATGTTCGTTCTGCTTGTTGTTTAAGACATTTAAAAGCATGGATCTATATTACAACTAACAGGCTTCAACTTGGTTACAAAAACAACATTAACCAACAATCAAATCTGTCAGATCCGGCCTTGAAAAATCGTTGTCAGGCGCTATTCAAGCACTTCTGGGTTACCCAGATTCGGGTCGGTCAACGCTGGTCAATGATGTTTGACCTTAAATAACTTCTGATCTAAGAATCCAATGACCCTGATACCACTTTCAGTTTAAAGAAAACATGTCCAGATACAGATCCAAACCATAAAACATCAAGAATCATAAACACACAAAGATCTAAAGCGTCTGACATTGGCTTGTCAGACGACTTTCAGTCTCAAGAACAGATGTTGAAAAACTTTAAATTCGTGCACTTTGATGTTATGGGTTCATGATTTATCAACCCAGATCATCAATTGACACCTTATTACACATATTTGAACAATCAATTTCAACAAATAACAAGAAATCGAAGGATTTCAAAATTAGGGTTTTATACCTCTTTTATGCTTGATTTTTGATTTTGGCTATCCAATCTGTTATTGATTGATCTTTGGATGTTTATAGGACAGGTACAACACTGAGTTTTCGTGGGTTTAGAGAGAGAGAGAGAGTTGGTGAGAGTAGGCTAGCAAAATGGCAAATGTTCTTGATTTTCTCTCTCTAAATCTCTTATATAATGCTCTAGATTCATGCATGTTGCTTACATTTTCGGCTGAGTTGCTGGATTTGCTGAGATTTGATGTCTTAAAGTCAATGGTTGGTAATGAGTTGGTGACCTAATAAAGGTAATGGCCAATTTTGCAAGTTATCAAATAAAAATCCCATAAAGGGTATTATGGTCATTTCCACTTTCTTCTAGAATTTGAACTTAATGAAACCCTTAGGGTTTAGGGTTTGGACAATCTAGGGTTTAGGTTTTGTACCCTTTAGGTCTAAAAATTCTAATTCCCATAATTTGCAAATTTAGGGTTTAATTAGAAAAATAAATTTTTCTAAAATAAAAATTAGGGTTTAGAAAATTCCAGATTTTAAATTAGGGTTTCTCGGCGTACAATTAGGGTTTAAGTTGTACAAATAATTTTATATATTTAAGATTAGGGTTTTAAATCCCTTATTAGGGTTTCATAATATTAAACATTATCCGATCAATTATTGATCAATATTTCCAAATCGTACAAACACATAATCAACAATACAATTATTTTAATTATATTTTCTATCGAATCCCTATCCGAAAATTAGGGTTAGGGTTTTCTAAAGTTGTTAAGCACAACTCTACTCTATTTTCTCAGTCAATGCACAAATTGACTAATTTTCAAAATTCGTATCACAGATACACAGTACTTTATTAACAGTCAATGTTAATAATAATAAAAAAATTTATTCGTAAAATTTTAATTATTCAAAATCTCGGGTTATCACAATAATAAACCCACTATGGTAGAAAACCCCAAGAAGAAGCAGAAAAGTAGAGTTTTTGGCCTTTTCCCCCATTGGAATCTCTCCCAGAGAATAAACCCTAATTACGATATAACGATACATCAAAAACTGAATAATTGTCAAGTCTCCCTTCTAACACCAGTCGGAAAAATCGTTTTTAAAAACATTACAACCCATAAAAATTGAAAATTAAAATAAAACAAATCAGCAACTTTAGGTCTCGCGCGCGGCTGCGCACTCCTCCAGCCTTTAACTCACGTGGGCGCGAGACTTGCAGTAAGTTCTATGTTCAGATGGGCTCTCGCGCGGGCGCGTACTCCTTAGGCTTGTTATGCTCGTGGCCGCGCAACTTGCAGTAGGTTCCATGGTCAGGCAATGTACTCGCACGGGCGCGCGCCTCCAAGCTGATTCTGTCATACTACAGCTGCTGTTACTTGTTCATTCATGCTTAATCTCCTTCCATGCTTGGTCTCCTTGCTCCATTGCACCTTCATGCCATGTATATCTCGCTTTTTCCTTGCCTTCACGCATCCATTAGCCCCGTGCCCTATAACACCACCAAATTAGGCCGATTCCTGCACTTATTCACCAAAAGGAGTTTTAAGTATGTAAAATGTAAATTAACATGAAATGCAACTAAAACCTACTAAAAAGTACTTGAGATAGGCATAGTTCACATGAATCCGTACTCCATAAGTAGATATTAAACCCACTTATCAAATACCCCCAAATTTGAACCGTTGGTTGCCCTCAAGCAATGCATACTAATGAACAATGAAAATGCAGCTATATTACTATGCAACTACATTATGATGCAACTAATCTCACATTATTCCAACTATCATAGAACTTCAGTCCAATTTGCCTCAGCGAATTGTTTCTAGATTCAAGACTACAGATTCAAATCAAACTGCACGCATAATGTTATACACTCAGGTAATTCAAAAATGCTATAGAGATGATGTGTGTGTGTGTGTTGTGTTCATCAAATCTTGATTTAGGCACAGAATACTCATGCTATATTGCTCACAATAGAAAATTATAGCTTAAATAAAGACTTATGTATATATATGCAACCAAGACTATTCTAACATCTTAAAAATAAACTAAGGATAAACAATGGGTTTAACTGCTTTATTTCTGCTCACGAGGGCGACTTTCGCACTTTTCCGCGGTGTTTATTATCTTTTTCACATGACCGTACAATATCCTACTCCATTAGGAACACTGTTACCCTTTAGCGAGTTTTCAACCAACGACTCCCAGACCATGAAAGACCTTAGGGCGCTAGGTGTAGAGATAATACCCTCGGGCATACTTACTCAAGTAGCCAGGACCCCAAAATAAGATTAGCCACATTATTGCTATTCTTGTTTTTCTTTTCTCTCTCTTTTTTTATACACAGATACCCATGTTTTCCCAAAGTTTAAAAATCAATGTTTTATACAGTCTATACTCCATTTTTACATATTTCCCTTTTTAAAACTACATTTTTCTATCGAGCACTGCAACACGTGCTTCTTATACCTACAAGTGATTGTGAACACATTTGTGCAAACCGAAAGCATTTAAGCAACATTATTAATTGCATTGTGTAAAACATTATATCTTAGCTCATATTATCCAAAATACTCAAGAATCATTTCAACATTTCACTATCATCATTGGCTAGACAAAAATTTCTATATGGCAAGAACTATGAGATATGCACACTAAACATGATATGCACTATAACATGCAACTATATGCTAGAATTTAAACTAAACATGCAAAAACTACAAAACATAAACTAATAATGCAAAACTATATGCAAACAAAAAATACTACCCAATACCCCCAAACTTATCATATTCAATGCCCATTGAATGAAGGTAAAGGGTAAGAAAAACTCCCCTAAATATCGGTGGTGCCACCCTCCTCGGGTGGTGAATCCGGTGGTGGATATGGTGCTGCGGTTCCGAACTGAGGCCATTCTAATGTTTTTCCTTGTTGCACAAAAGCTTTGGCCAAGGCCCTTATGAGTCTCGTCACAAAGGTGCCCAAATTATCGTACATGGCATCGACTTTGCGCTCCAACCTTCAGAGCTGGCGATCGCCATAGGTGACACGTGCGTGCGTGGACGGCCCGACCTCGTCTATCTACGGTGGTTGCTGTGACGGCTCTGGAAAAGTGGACTGAAGGATGAATCCTAGTCCGCGTGGGTGTGGAACACCACCTGTCCACTCCTTGAAATTTGCAATAGTCGCATGAGTGATTGCATGGTTTGGGTACTGCAATTGCTCATTATGTCATTGGACTCCTTGTTGATTATATAGCATGGCTACCACCGATGCATGCGAAATAGTCCCATTTCTATTCCCACGCATATAACTCAGCATGTTTCTATGGATTAAAAGGCAACATCAATGTACTTGCCTTTGATGATTCCCCACAAAATAATCGCACGCTCAGTGGTTATTGCATTGTAATGAGCTGGCAGAAGTAGCTTGGCACATATAAACAGGTTCCTGGCCTGGGCATATCGATTCAATGCTGATGATGGAAACGATTTTGGTTCAGTTGTCCCTACCTTATACTTCCATTTGGTGCCCAAAATACATAAATCAGTAATCACCACTGCTAGATCCATTTCTAGATATGCACCTTCTATCCAATTGTCAGACCTGGTGGGTGGTGCATCATATATGTTGAATACTTCTCTGATCGTGGAATGTCAAAAATTCACCTGCACTTCTTGAACTAGCGTTATTCCTCTTGTTATCATCTCCTCAGCATTCGCATAAAATTCTTTAACAATCCCCACGAGGATAGGCATAAGAAATGTAGTTAAGCCAACCCAGTCTCGTTTGCGTATCATATACCAAAGTTAGCCATCCTGTTTCGCAGGTAAAAGACCCCGTTCCTTCACAAAAGATTTAGCCACACTCCGATAATAGTCCATTTGGGCTTCCAAACTGATAAATTTACTCTCGTCCAAGACATCCTCTTCGTGGTGATCGGAGGAAGATTCTGATGAAGACGAGAGTGAGATTGCACGTCCTCTTTTTGGGCCCATGTGTGGATGATAGAGATAATGCAGAGGAATTGTTGATGAGCGTCCCCCCAATCTTACTGCTACACAACCCAAGTAGAACCCTAGATTTATGCCAGGAAAGAGGTGTGTGGGTATGAACTTTGATGAGGGTTGATTAGACTTATGAATATAGGAGAACAGAATAATACGCTTCTGTTATATTAAAGGAGAAACCCAATTAGACCACAACTCGGATTTTGTACTGTTAAAAAAAATATTTCCACGTCAGCGATCGCGCGCAGCCGCGCGTCCTTATAGTGGTTCTCAAGTGCGGGCGCGCGAGTGGCATTATTGGTGTGAGCTGTGTAGCGCGCGGTCGTGTGCTGCGTTCATTGCGCGGCCGCGCGATCCTGCTTCCTACACTGCTGTTTTTATTTTTAGACTCTGCAAGACAGAAATGTGTGCTCTCCAATACACCTGTAATTCATCAATGAACCATATCAACGCATGGTTTACAAATAAACATGAATGTCTATGGTAGCACCCTTATTTTATACAATGCATATACGCGCTCCCCTTCAATATCAGCTAGTATGTGAATTATGCAGAGATAATCACATGGTCCAAACTTAGGTTGAAATTGAGTTAACGCAATAACTTAACTAAGTAAATAAATAGTGAAAGAGAGAATTTAGAGATAGAAAATAATGGGTTGCCTCCCATCAAGCGCTAAGTTATAGTCAATTTGCTTGATTGTCTCTGATGCTCATGTTGAAGAAAGAATTGAGGCGACTTTATGTCTGTCTACCTCACTACCAAAGTAATGTTTTAAGCGCTGTCCATTCACCTTAAAAGGCTTGTCTGGCAACGTATCGAATATTTCAATTGCACCATGTGGAAAAACAGTTTTCATTATGAATGGTACTGACCAACTCGATTTCAGCTTCCTAGGAAAAAGTTTAAGTCTGGAGTTATAAAGCAAAACCCTTTGTCCTGGTTCAAATGCTCTCTTAATGATTTTTTGGTCATATCATTTCTTCACTTTCTCCTTATACAGCTTCGAATTCTCGTATGCCTGCAATCTGAATTCATCGAACTCATTGAGTTGATGTAGTCGTTTCTCCCCAACAGATTTCAAATCAAAATTTAGCTTTCGAATTGCCCAATATATTTTATGCTTGAGCTCCATAGGAAGGTGGCAGGCTTTTCCATACACGATTTGAAAAGGTCACATACCCAATGGTGTCTTATATGCCGTCCTATAAGCCCATACTGCATCATCTAACTTCAATGACCAGTCCTTCCTTATGGGATTCACAACTTTCTCCAGGATTCTCTTAACTTCTCGATTTGACACTTCAGCTTGGCCATTTATTTGTGGGTGATATGCTGTAGCAATGTGATGATTCACCCCATATTTAGCCAACAAAGCTATAAACTGCCTATTGCAAAAATAACTGCCTTCGTCACTAATGATAGCCCTTGGAGTCCCAAACTTCGTGAAAATACTTATGTGTAAAAATCTGAGGACGACCTTGGCATCATTTGTCAGAAGAGCTGCCACTTCTACCCATTTCGAGACATAATCTATAGCGAGTAGAATGTAAAGATTTCCGCAGGAAGAAACGAAAGGCCCCATGAAATCAATTCCCCATACATCAAAAATTTCAACTTCTAGGATTGTATTCAATGGTATTTCATTCCTTTTAGAGATGTTCCCCACTCGCTGATATCTATCACAACGCTAGACAAAATTGTATGCATCTTTAAAAATTATCAGCCAATAGAATCCTGCTTGTAATATTCTAGTTGTTGTTATTTCACAACCATAGTGACCGCCATACACAGTAGAGTGACAATCCTGCAGAATCCCCTCGGTCTCGCTATATGGAATACACCTTCTTATAACTTGATCAGAACACTGTTTAAAGAAATAAGGCTCATCCCATATATACCATTTGACATCATGCATAAATTTCTTCTTTTGATAACCCACCAAATCAGAAGGTAACATCTTACTTACCAAATAGTTTGCATAGTCTGCAAACCATGGCACTTCCCTTTTCACCACAAACAACTATTCATCTGGAAAGGATTCATTGATTAAAACCTTGTCATCTGTCTCCCTTTCCGGATTCTCAAGTCGAGATAAGTGGTCCGCCACTTGGTTTTCAGTGCCTTTCCTGTCCTTGATTTCCAAATCAAATTCCTGTAGTAATAAAATCCATCTGATCAATCGAGGCTTTGCATCTTTCTTTGCCACTAAATGTCGAATTGTGGCTTGATCCGTATATACTATCACCTTTGTCCCGATCAAATATGCTCGAAATTTATCAAAGGCGTACACCACTGTCAATAACTCTTTCTCTGTGGTGGTGTAGTTCAACTGTGCGTCTGTAAGGGTCTTGCTGGTATAATAAATAACATGAAACATCTTCTCTTTCCTCTTCCCCCAAAGCAGCCCCTATGGCGTAATCACTGGCATCACACATCAGCTCAAATGGCAATTCCCAATCCGTTGCAGTAATAATTGGTGCTGATGTTAATTTCCCTTTCAGGTGCTCAAATGCCGACGCGCAAGCCTCATCAAAGTTAAAATGCGCATCCTTTTCCAATAAACTGTATAGTGGTTTAGTTATCTTGGAGAAGTCTTTGATAACTTTGTTTTAGAAACCTGCATGTCTTAGAAAGCTACGAACACCTTTTACCGAAGTAGGTGGTGGAAATTTCTCTATTGTTTCCAACTTTGCCCTATCTACCTCGAGTCCCTTCTTCGATACCTTGTGTCCTGGTATGATTCCTTCTTGTACCATAAAATGGCATTTTTCCTAGTTCAGTACTAGATTTGTTTCAACACATCGCTACAAAACCATCGCCAAATTCTCGAGGTATAGATCAAACGAGTCCCCGAAAACTGAGAAGTCATCCATAAATACTTCCACATTCTGCTCTACCATATCTAATAATATAACCATCATGCATCTCTGAAAAGTGGTTGGAGCGTTGCACAACCCAAAAGACATTCTTCGGAAAGCAAATGTGTCGTAAGGACATGTGAAAGTTGTCTTTTCCTGGTCTTCCGGAGCTATCATTATTTGATTATAGCCCGACTATCCATCCAGTAGGCAATAGTACTCATGACCTGCTAATCTGTCCAACATCTAATCAATGAATGAAAGTGGAAAATGATCTTACCTAGTAGCCTTTTTGAGCCTGTGGTAGTCCATGCATACTCTCCACCCTGTTACTATTCGTGTTGGAATCAACTCATTATTTCCATTAGTCATTACTGTCATGCCACCTTTTTACGGTACACACTGCACTGGGCTCACCAATGAGCTATCTGAGATTGGATAGATTATGCCTGCATCCAGCCATTTTAGTACCTCTTTCTTAACCACTTCTTTCATTATCGGATTAAGTCTCCTTTGTTGCTCAACTAACATCTTACTTTCATCTTCCATCAGGATTTTATGCATGCAAAATGAAGGGTTGATCTCTTTGATATCCGCTATGGTATAGCCAATTGCTGATTTGAACTCTCCAAGCACTCGTAGAAATTTTTCTTCCTGGAAAGATGTTAATGCAGAAGAAATAATTACAGGTAGCTTCGAGTCTTTATTTAAAAATGCATATCTGAGATGTTCAGGAAGTGGTTTTAATTCAAGTTTTGGAGGTGTCTTAAGAGATGACTTTAATTTTACTGAGGCTTCTCCTTCTTTTGTCAACGGCTCAACAGGTATTCTGAATTTTCTGACTTATAGAGTGGTATCCAGATATTACACAAGTTCGTCAAGTTCCTCGTCCTCCAAATCTGAATTTTTAGCAATTACACTCCTCAAAGGTTTGTCATCCACCCGACTTTGTACTTCATCATTTACGACCTGATCCACCAAATCAACCAAGAAACATTCCTCTTCATCTGCTGGAAATTTCATAGCTTTGAAGACATTAAAGGTGACCTCTTGATCATGAACACGCATAGTGAGTTCCCCCTTCTGCACATCTATCAGAGTCTTTCTTGTGGCTAAGAATGGTCTTCCCAATATGATTGGTATATTTTTGTCTTCCTCGCAATCCAATATGATGAAGTCAGCTGGAAAGATAAATCTCTCTACCTTCAATAATACATCTTCAACAATTCCTCGTGGATACGTGATGGATCTATCAGCTAGCTGTAAAGAAATTTTTGTTGGGTTTGGATCCGGCAATCCCAACTAGTTAAACACTGACAAGGGCATCAAATTTATGTTTTCCCCAAGATCACATAAACACTTACTAAAGTTCATCTTTTCAATGGTGCATGGAATTGTGAAGCTTCCCGGATCCTTCAGCTTTGGAGGTAATTTTTGTTGAAGCACTGCACTGCATTCCTCTGTCAAGGCTACCATTTCAAACTCATCTAGTCTCCTCTTCCTTGACAATATACCCTTTATAAACTTAGCATAGCTGGGCATTTGTTCCAATGCCTCGGCAAACGGTATGTTGATCTGCAGCTTTTTGAATACTTTTAAGAATTTGTTGAACTGCTTATCTTCCCCTTTTTATTTAATATTTGTGAATACAGAACTTGAGTGTGAATTAGTGATAATGGACTCTTAAGCTTCTCCTCTGAACCTATTTTCTCAGCCTCTTCCTGCTGAAGCTCAGACTTTTCCAAATTTTCTTCTTGAGCAACTGACTGCTCTGCCTCGCGTGGCCGCGCGTTCTCCTTTGTACAATCTCGCGTGGGCGCACGACTTGCAAAACCTGACAAATCTTTTCCTGATCTCAATGTGATCGCTTGACACTGTTCCTTCTAGTCTCTTCTTGGATTCTTCTCTGTATTACTTGGCAATGAACCTGGGGCATGTTAGTAAGCATATTCGCCATCTGCCCCATTTGAGTTTCCAGATTCTTTATAGCCACTGCTTGGCTCTTGATCATAACTTCTGTGTTTTCCATGTATTTCATCATCATCTCCTCCACTTCTGATTTCTTTTCTTGCTGAGGTACAGCTGGAGTGTGATGTTGTTGTTGTTGTTGAGAAAATCCCGATGAAAAGGGTGGTCTAGGATTAAACTATGGTTGCGCCGGTTGTGACTGAAATTGATTATTTGGTTGAAACTGATTCTGCTGATTCCCTTGATTAGTCGACCAACTAAAGTTTGGATTATTTCGATTGTTGGGGTGGTATGTGTTCTAAAATTGACCTTGGTCTTTTCTGTAGTTACTCACATATTGCACTGATTCTAAGCTGATAGCACATTGATCCGTCGAGTGTGACCCCGCACAAATCTCACATACGAAGGCAACTAGATTTACTTTTCCTTCTGCCAAAGTATTTATCTTCTCTGCCATGGCTGCCATCTGTGCTGACAACTGAGTAATAGCATCAACCTCCAACACACCTGCAACTTTGGGTTGTGGCATCAGAGATGTAGGATTCTGAAAATCGTTGGATGTCATTGTCTCTATAAGGTTATAGGCTTCTTCATAATTCTTTGCCCATAATGCCCCTCCTGCAGCTGCATCTATAATCGGTCTCGACTGCCATCCCAATCCATTATAAAACGTGTTGATCACCATCCAATCTGGCATATCATGATGTGGACACTTCTTCAGCATTTCTTTGTATCTCTCTATGCTTCATATAAGGACTCGCCCTGTTGTTGCTCAGATTGAGAGATAGTTGTCCTCATCTTTGCAATCTTACCCATTGGGAAGAACTTAGCTAAGAACTTCTGTGTAAGTCCTCTCATGTAGTAATAGATCCTGCTGGCAAAGAATGAAGCCAACTTTTTGCTTTATCCCTCAATGAGAATGGAAACAACCTTAGTCTAATAGCATCTTCCGTCACACCGTTGTATCTGAATGTATCTCAAATTTCGATGAAACTTAACAGGTGTTCATTCGGATCATCTGTAGTAGCACCCCCAAACTGAACTGTATTCTGCACCATTTGAATAGTGCCAGTTTTTATCACGAATGTATTGGCTGCTATCTCTGGTCTGACGATGCTAGACTGTAGTCCATTGATATTGCGCATGGAATATTCCTTCAGAGCCCTATGCTCCTCTCGTTGCTCTTCTCCTTGTGCCTCGGCTGCCATGGTAGCTGTCGTATTTTCTAACTATGCTTGTAAATTTCTACGAACACCCGTTTTCCAACCTCTCTCGTTTATGTTATCCTGAACAGGTGTTAAGTCGGGGTTGGATGACCGCGTGTGCATAAAAAATTATCCAAAAACTTGAAACAAAAACAAAAACTGAAATGAGATAAGACTAGAATTGTCTAAGTCATACAATATAGCTTACAACTAATGATAATAATACTAAATTAAACGCCTTTCCCAGGAAACGGCGCCAAAAACTTGTTGACACTTTTTTTAGTCTTAACAAAAGAGCTCTAACTCATGCAAGCATACATGTGTCAACAAGCAATACAAGTAAGTAAAGTATCGATCCCACAGAGAAAGTGATTAATTTAAATCAATATGCATTAATTAAATTACTATATTTATATGCTTAAACTAATGACTAAGATTGGTTTGGTCTCAAATTGCAAATTGCAAATAACAACTAAAATAAGAGTAACGACGGAATGAATCAAATCTAGAAATAATGACATCCTAACTTCATTTATTACTTCATTCAATCGCCACTATCATGCATGACTTGTTCACCTATCATGGGAAAGTAGCCAAGAGCACTAAAAGAGTATTAGCCATTTTTCAATGCACTAAGGCCTACTTACACATCATCCACAGATGATAGACTCTATGTAATCATCAATATAACAAAAATCACTATATGTCTGTGTGAAATTGCAATTATATTGACTTTAAATTCAAGCCCTTATTCTAACTTATACGGTGAAACAGTATATGTCTATCTGGTTCACGAAATACATAAGCCATATAACACAGCCCTATATAACTATACTATCACGATTATAATCCATATTTGCATGTTCATTGTCAATTCCATACAAATACTGAAACGAATGGTGATCAAGCATTCATATATGCAAAACAATCATGATAGACATCCCATATGATATGTAAAACAATCTAGCATTTAAGCATGCAATCAAACTACATATTAAAATCTATTAGAATCCCATAATGGAGTTTAGTTCATGACTAAACCAAAAGCCATTATGGGATCAAATCAAAACATGATTAATACACAAACAATTAAAAGATGAAAGGTAAAAACAATCAAACCCAATTGCTGAATATAGATCAATATTCAAATCCTCATAAGATTCTAGCAAAATAATAATAATAAACCCACTTTGGTAGAAAATCCCAAGAAGAAGCATAAAAGTAGAGTTTTTGGCCTCTTCCCCCGTTGGAATCTCTCCCAGAGAATAAACCCTAATTACGATATAAAGATACGTCAAAAACTGAATAATTGTCAAGTCTCCCTTCTGACACTAGTCAGAAAAATCGTTTTTAAAAACATTACAACCCTTAAAAATTGGAAATTAAAATAAAACAAATTAGCAACTTCAGGTCTCGCGCGCGGTCGCACGCTCTTCCAGCCTTTTACTCGTGCGGGCGTGAGACTTGCATTAAGTTCTATGTTCAGTCGGGCTCTCACACGGGTGCGCACTCCTTAGGCTTGTCATGCTCGCGGTCGCGTAACTTTCAATAGGTTCTATGGTCTGGATGGGTACTCGCACGGGCATGCACCTACAAGCTCTTCCTATCGCACAGCTTAAACTCTGCAGATCCTGGTTCTTGTTCTGATTCTGTCATGCTATTGTCGCTGCTACTTGTTTATTCATTCTTAATCTCCTTCCATGCTTGGTCTGCTTGCTCCATTGCACCTTCATGCCATGTATATCCCGCTTTTGCCTTGCCTTCACGCATCCATTTGCCCCGTGCCCTATAACACCACCAAATTAGGTTGATTCCTGCACTTATTCACCAAAAGGAGTTTTAAGTATACAAAATGCAAATTAACATGAAATGCAGCTAAAACCTACTAAAAAGTACTTGAGATGGGCATAGTTTACATGAATCGGTACTCCATAAGTAGGTATAAAACCCACTTATCAAATAGCTTCACAACTCAATCTTGATGTTGATTGTGTTGGTGCTTAGATCTTCTATTTAGCTTGTATGCCACTCGTCGAGTGCTCTCTGGTTCCCTTCAGGTGGGATGTATTTTTGAAGTGCCAACCAGAGGCTTTATTCCTTTGGATATTCTGGGAGTGCTCATTAGTTGAGAATCGTATTTGCCCTACGATTCTACCTTGGCATTGTGAGCACATTTTGTTGAAGTCATAGTTCTGCACTCTACGATTCAGCTTCAGCTGTGCAGACACTACGACTGCGAGATCAAATCTTGACACTCTATAATTTTTATCTTTGTGCTCGATGTCTTCATCTGATATTGCTCGACTACGATTTCTGTATGTTAATAATAGACTCTACGACTCATAGTGTAGTCTACGTACCTTGACTTGGCTTCGGCATCAGTAGACTCTACGACTCCGAGTGTAGTCTACGTTTCTGACTTGGCTTCGGCAGATGTTCGGTCGGCTCGTAGGCAGGATGTCTCTACGATTTTGAACATAACTTCCTTAGCAGACTTCGGTCCTAAGGAAGTTCTACTTGACACACTATGATCCTTCCTCGCCTCTCCTGGCAGTCTACGAACTCCGAGATCTACTATCTTGCAGACTACGATTCTGCCTCGACAGCTCTCGAGTTCTCCTTGACTCTCCTGGCAGACTACGATTTCTAGTGCAGTGCTCGGCGATCAGACAAGCCTATCTATTACATCATAAGATCAACCTAACAAGCTTGATCTTTTTTATATTTATAGTACTTGTACATCATTTCATTTTAAGGACTTTACAAAGCTATTTTTCTTATGTAGGATCAACCTAACATACTTGATCAATTCATTCTAAGTCCATGTACACATGTTTCTATTATCTATCAAAGGACTTTATAGCTTTTCTTAATTCAAGCACACTTGCATATTATTCATATATATATATATATATATATATATATATATATATCATAATCAAATTATATATAAATAGGAATATCATTCACATGGTTATTCCTGACAATCTCCCCCTATTTGATTATGACAAAAATAATAATTGCATATGCATGTTATGAATGAATCTTATATACAATGAGCAGCTGTATTTCTAAAACAGATAAATCATGAATGTCATTTATAAAGATATGGCAATTTATACATTAAGACATTTTACATCCTGGATCCAGAACATACCTAACTAGTTAGAGATATACCTCTTTGGCTCCATGTATGTTTCCAGGATGTCTTTTGATCGGCTATTCATCTGTTTGTTCTTCTTGCTCTTGTTCCCCTGGGAAGATGACCTTCTATCTTTGCTTAGCTCCCCTTCAGCATCTTTCTGAACATGCTCCGCCTCAAACTCTGCGATCATGTGATCATCATCTTTTGGCTCCCCCTCAGATGATGACTCTGCCTCTTCTTCTGCTGTTAGCTTCTTTGACTTCTTCTCTCCTATCCCTCTGCTCTTCTTTGAGTGCCTCTTGTTCCTCTTGTTCTTCCTCTTTTTATGCCTCTTTTTATCCTCCTTTTTATCATTAATCATTTATGAGAGCTACTCCATGTTGGACATAAGTTGTTTGATTAGGTAGGAGGAGTTGGAAACTTTAAACTTGAGTTCCTGTTGTCCTTGCTCAAGTTTCACTGAGAAAAACTACTTCAGGTCATCAACCTTGTCAGAGAGGGCTTGGATCTGCTCTTCATTGGCCTTCTGAACTCGTAGAGCTTTTGCCTTTTGATCTTGTATGGCCTTCTGATAGATGTTATCTCTCTTTTGGAGATTGAGAGATACATCAGCCATAGTACCTTGAAGTTTGTTCTGGAATGAATTATCTCCTTCTGTTGTCAGCTTCTGTGACTCTTCAGTGAGTAGAGATATTTTCTCACTTAGTTCATCAGAACTCTTTAGTAGTTCCTGCTCCAAACTAGTTTGATCCTCTTGTTTGGCAGCTTCGGGTTGAGCATCAGATTGGACTCTACGATTTTCATTCTTGGACAGATTTTTGAAATCTTGGAGAATCTGAACAATCGTTGAGTACCAATTGCTGGTTGAGGATGAGGGAATGTCAGATAGAAGTGTTTGGGTTATTGGAAGCTTCTGATTTTGAATTTGAACATTCTTAGTAGTAGAGTGACCAGACTCTATGATCACCTCCTTTGTCATATTCCTTCTTCCTTGAGAGTCCACTCTACGATCGTAGGGGATATAGTGATTTCCAGCATGTCGATAGACTTTGAAGTGGGGCTGGTTAGTGATCATCTTTGTAGCAAAACTTTTGACCCTTGGGAAGTTTTGTGCTACCAGCTCCATGCTTTGAAAATGACAGTAGCACCAGCTGAGGTAGCTTCCATCTCCTTCAGTATGGGCCTTTAGCCATGGCATCCACTAGAAGAACCATCTCATCAGCAAGTCGTCAGGATTGTAGAGAATGGTCGAGCAGTCTAGCTCCATGTTGTTCCAGTTTTTAGCTATGTCAAAGGTAGTCATTCTTACTACCTTGAGCTGCTCATTTCCATAGTTCACCCATCTTTCTGGTGGAGCTTCTGGTAGTTCATTTGAGACTTCCACCACTATTCTTCTGTTAAATCTTGCTGGTGAGAGGACAGGATATAGTTCTGGCTCATCTGATTCCTAATTTTCAGAATTGGAATAATTCTCCATTTCTTCTTTCTCGGAGCCTGAACCATCTTGATCACTTCCATCAATGAATTCTACTTGCTGTATTTCATTCCCAGAACCTTTTTCAGCAAGATCTTCCTCTGATTCATCTTCTTCATTTCTGGTCATATCCTCAGCACTTTCTTCATGTGATATGGACTCATCATCACTTAATTCAATGATGGCATTTGATTGATTACTGCTCCTTTTGGAGGCAAACTTGGCTTGCAGTCTATTCCTCTTCCTTCTTCTTGGAGGTTCAGTTTTGGGAGAGTTAGATTCTTCTTCTTCTTCAGACTCTGACTCCTCTAGTTCAACAGACAACCTTCCTTGGGGTTCAGCACTGGCAGGGGCAGTCCCTTCTTCTATAAACTCATCACCCTTTGAGTTATTTTGAGGGCTTTCAGGATTGGAAGGGGCTCGTTCTTCTTCTTTAGAGTCAGCATCATTTGACCCATTATCTGGGCTTGTTGGGGCAGTTGCATTTGGGGATGTAGTTGAGTCATCTTGAATCTCTTCTTTATCATCAGAGTGAATACTTTGAGGATTAGCAATAGGGCTTGAGCAATCCTCTTCATCAGCAGATGCTAAATTTTTATTCATTAATCCAGCTTCACCTTCACTGCTGGATTTGGTCTATGAGGACTCAGCCTTGACATCTGTCTCCTTTTTTTCTGCTGACTCTATGTCCTTCTCTTCATCAGATGTACTGTTTTGGGAAGCTAAGACTGGTTTGTTTTCCACCTTAGCTTTCTTGCTGAATAGGACTTGAAGTAACCTGTTACTTCTTCTTTTTGTTGTTTCAGCAGTTAGGACTTTTTCTTCTTTATCCTTGTCCTTGGAGGAGAGACTCCTTGGTGGGGCCTTGGTTTTCTTCACACCTCTGAATTTCTTTTTGGTTGGTGTGGTTGATGTTGGTACAGGATCATCAGACTCAGAGCATTCTGCCTCTTCTGTTTTCCTCTTCTTTGCAGAGGCCCTGCTGCTGCTCCCAGTTGACAGTCGTCGGTTCTCCTTGGGGTTCTTCTTCCAATTCACAAATAATTATGGAGACATCACACTGTGAACATTCAAAGGCTCTCCCTCATCATCCTTGATCTTCCCTCCTAGCTTCTTCTTCATCACAATACTTAGTAGTCTACCATGAAACACCTTAGTCAGGGGGTTTTCGGTGGACTTCTTCAACTCAGCTTTTTCTACCCACTTGAAGATTTGATCGAACAAGATAGCTCCAAAGTTGATTTGTTTCTTCATAACTATTGCTAACATTATCTTCAACTGTTGGTCAAGCACTGTGTCATGTGCAGTGTCCTTGCACAGTATGCATTTTTCAACTATTTCAGCAAGGAACTCGTACTCTTCAGGAAACTCCTTCTTCTTCATGTCTTTCAGACTAGGGTTTCTTTGGTACCCCATGATCTCCTTTATTTGTTCCGTATCAACATCATCAAGGCTCTTTAGTCCTTGGTTAGGAAAACCTAGGCATTAATTGAGGTCAGAGGATTTCATCTTTAGAGACTGACCTTTGACCTTGGTAGAAAGGGTTCCTGAGTTTATGGAGGCATTTGAGTAGAACTCTTTAACCAGGTCAACGTATACTCGAGTGCTAGCCTCAAGGCATTCTGAGAATCCAGCTTTCTTCACAAGTTCGAGAATGTCTCTGAACTTCTTTTTGGATTTCTCAAACGACTTGGTTCCGAGCTGAATGCCAATGATTACTCGCCAGTTTTCTGTTTGAGTAGTTTGAAGAATGTGGGTATTTGATTCAGAGAGGTTTATAAGAGATGGATGATTGTGATTTGATAAAGCTCTAGAGTGTTAATCTATTCTGGCTCTTGAGAGGATTTTAGGGTTTGAAAATGGGTGGGATAAAGGTTCGATAGCTTCTGATAACTGTCTGCAGATTTGAAATTGTCTTTATGCTAGTTCCTTCTAACTCTGCATAACCAGTGATGTGTCAACTGACCATTGGTTGCACGATGCCCAGTAATGAGCTGTAACTCCCCATAACTTTTCAGTTAGATATTTCATTTTAGAAGAGTAGACGTTTAAACGACATGGCTTTGACCGTTGACCTTTTGATTTGTAGAGTAGCATGGTAAGGCAGCTATGGACTCTACGATTTCCTTTGTTGACTTGACGATCAACTTTTGAGAGATGTTGTAGTGGGTGGCTTTGACTTTTATCCTCATTTTGATGCAACATAGTTTGATGACTAATATTTTAGAACTTATCTCCTCATTTTGAATGGTTGAGCAATTGTCTCATTTTTCAGGCTCCTTGTGAACTGGAGTACCCTTTGGTAGGACTACGATTGTCAAGTTGTCTTCTACGATCGTTGAGGTTGCACTGCGATCACGGAGTTCTGTTCAACCTTGACTCTACGATCGTTGACTAACTTGGTCCTTGAGATGAATTTGATCAAGTAATTCTTCTGGGTTAAGGTAGCTCAGGAAGGGCCAACCTCTTAGAGTGAGCTAAGGGTCAGGTTTATCCCTGAGGCGCTTTCCAGATGAAATACTTTAGAAGTGATTTGCAATGATATCTCATTTGACCTTTTCTGGTGGGGAGGTCCTCTACCAACTTTGGACAATTGCATTTGTTGTAATAGTGATGTCCTCCTGCTTCTACACTGCGATCAGATGTTTGATCGTAGGCACTCCATGATTTTGAGTTGGGTGGCTGAAATGTTATCAGTAGTACATTTTGAGACGTTTCTACTGACTATGGATCTTCATTTGGTTCATCAGCCACAAAGTTTTGGGACTCTGTAGCTGGGACATTTCTTCATAGTATAACTCAGTGTTGTTGTCTCTCAACAGATCACTGTAACCCATGGTTGATGTTATCATTCTAGATAGATATGATTCCCTTTACTTTAGGTTCATATGAAGGCAGCCTCGAATATCTCCTTCTGACTGGAATCATAATTATCACTTATGTAACACCCCCTTTCCGAAATAGAAAGAGAGGTTACTCAAAACATAACAAAACTGATAAATCTAATAGCAAGGCTCAAAACCCCAAAATAATAGTCTTAATATCTGATAAAGACCACAAGTCAACCATAATAAATCCTAAACTGTCTCAAACCATAATCTAAAATAATTATTACAATTCCGAACAAACTAACGTATCACAACCTAAACATAATATATCTAAACCGTTCGGATAAAAGGGAGCTCTCGTCACAATTGCCCTTGATTCCCCTGATTACCTGCAGGAAGAAAAACACAGCATGAGCCAACTGCCCAGTACGGATATAGAATACAAGTAATGAACCGAATTAGCTAACTCAATTAAATGAAAAGAGACTAAACGAACTGAAACTAAACGAACAAGACTAACACAACGAAATAACAAGAAAAATCAAATGGCTGGATGTTATTTCATATCGAGCTCAAAATAAATAATAATATACCTTGCCACACAGGGAAGTCAAATAATGCCACACAGGCAATCACACATCGGACTGCGCAATCCAGATGCATGCAAAATCAAAAGGCGTGTTTGGCACAAACATCACCACTCCGCAGAACAGAACAGAACAGAAAACTAGGGTCGACCCATACGCCTACCACAACAAAACACCAAATGGACAACTCCCACCGGAGCACAAAACGGAGACGTCGTGGACTGATCACACCGCCACGGAAGGTGTCATGCCTCGGTGCCAAGAGGACATGCGTCTGGTACCCCCACAGGTGGTTATAGCTCAGGTATACCCTACGGTATTCTAACAAAATATAATGTCACAACACATGCGATAAAACAAAGGGGTTCTAACATGTACATGTTAAACTGAAACGAATATCAACACAAATTCTCCAAATATATTAACATGTACTTCCTAGAAAGATCGAAATAAATATTAACCATGACACACTAGACCAAAGAGTACAAATTAAGAAGGAACAATTATGCGGGGCAAAACTAAATTTCGAAACGAATAACGAAACGAATAAATTAAAAACAAAAGATTCTCGCTGAAAGAGTACGGAATCCATACCTGGATTAAGCAATGTAATACCCCAACGTATATTCCAAATATACTTCTTAATTTCCCTCCGTCCGATCTAATAAAATAATAATACAATTATAAGTTACTTAATAATTATAATTTATATGACTATGAAATTAATTCTCCCATTTATATCAATTTTACAAAACAACCTTAATTAAATTATAATTTATCTTCTAACTATTTTTTTTCTTCTTATTTATACTATTATTATTTTAATAACCTTAATATTTTAACATATGAAAAATCAATATTACTGTTTAATATATATACACCATGAATCATTGCTTGCCTTATGCCTTAAATTCATGTTTTGAATTCTCTGTATATGTATTAGTAGGTTCAGTATATATATATATATATATATATATATATATATAGTCTAATGTCCTTCTCTGATAACTTTATATATGTGTATAGATAAAAACCACTCAAATCAATCATGTGTACTGAAGTTGGCAACATAATAACAATTGAAATACATAAAGTACCAAACGAAAAACAAACAGCAAACCTGATCCTCCTTTTCTGATTAAATCGTACGCAACTTCTCTCACAATACAATAAGTGGCGGCTTGTTCCCTTTTTCTTTTCCTATGGTTGTATAGGGAAAATAAGATTAGGTTTAGTTATTTATTTATTTATTAATAACTCTTATTAATTCTCCTAATTATAATTGGATTTATTATTACCCACATTTAATTAAATTAAAACCAATTAATTTTTAAAGGCCCAAATTGTACTAAATTAATTTACCCATCTCTTATTAATATTTATTAGCCCACACAAATTAAATAACTAGTTTGACCCAAAATAACTGACAAATTCCAATTAATATGTTTTAAAATAAAATAAATTTTTTATTATTATTCAATATTTATTTTTTTTATTTTTATTTTTTTATCGGGTATTACATCACCTACCCCTTAAAAGAATTTTGTCCCCGGAATCAAAAGAATAGAACGTACCTAATTATAAAAAAGATGCGGATATTTCGCTCGAATAGACTCCTCAAGCTCCCAAGTGGCTTCTCGCTCCGAATGGTTCCTCCATAGAACCTTAACAAACGGAATAGTCTTCCTCCTCATAATCCTTTCTTGACGATCCAAAATTGCCTCAGTTTTCTCCTCACAAGTAAGATCCTCCCGAATCTTAGCGAATGGATATTGCACCACATGCAACGGATGATAATGATAACTCCTCAACACCGACACATGAAACACATTGTGCACATGAGCTAGCTGTGGAGGCAAAGCTAACCGATATGCAACCTCACCAACCCTATCCAAAATCTCAAATGGACCGATATAACGCGGACTAAGCTTCCCTTTCAACCCAAATTGTCGAATGCCCTTCCAAGGATAAACTTTTAGAAACACATGCTCACCAGATTTAAACTCTAAAGTCCTCCTATGCTTATCAACATAACACTTCGGTCGTGATCGAGCCGACTTCAATTTCTCCTTAGCCACTGCTACCTTCTCCATAGTAATTTGAACTAACTCAGGACCTTCTATGGCCCTTTCTCCAACCTCATCCCAACAAGTTGGTGCCCAACACTTTCTACCAAACAGTACCTCAAACGGAGCCATTCCAATACTTGCATGCCAGTAGTTGTTATAAGCAAACTCAACTAGGCTCAATTAATCATCCCAATTACCCGACCACTCAAGTGCACAAGACCTCAACATATCCTCTAATGTCTGAATAGTCCTCTCAGATTGCCCATCAGTTTGCGGATGGAAAGAAGTACTGAAGTTGAGCCAAGTGCCCCAAGTTCGTTGAAACCCTTTCCAAAATCGTGAAGTGAACCGTGGGTCCCGATTTGAAATAATAGACACCAAAGTACCATGAAGTCTAACAGTCTCTTGCTGAAAGATATGTGCCAACCTATCCACCGAGTAACCCTCGTGGATAGCCAAAAAGTGTGCCGATTTGGTCAGCCGGTCCACCACTGCCCAAATGGCATCATTCTTTCTGAAAGTCTTTGGCAAACCGGTCACAAAATCCATCGTGATATCCTCCCACTTCCACACTGGAATGTCTAACTGTTGCAACAAGCCACTAGCTCGTTGATGTTCTATCTTCACTTGCTGACAAGTGAGGCACTTCCCAACATTTTCAGTCACATCACATTTCATCCCATTCCACCAAAAATTCTTCTTCAAATTCGTATACATCTTTGTAGAACCTGGATGAATAGAAAATGGCGAACTATGAGCCTCAGCTAACATAGCCTCTCGAATGATTGGATCCGACGATACACACAACCGTTCACCCAACCATATCACACCATGGTCATCAATACGAAACTCAGACTGCTTGCCCTCCTCTAGAATTTGCGTCATACTCCACAACTCCCCATCTTCTTTTTGAGCTTCTTTGACCCACGAGATAAGAGAGGGATCAACTCTCATACCTGCCAAATGCCCATCTGAACCTCGTACATACAACTCCACCTCGATCCGCTCCATATCCGAAATAAGCTGAGGTTGTGTAATAAGGGTTGTTACACTCCCAAAACTCTTTCTTCTAAGAGCATCTGCAACCACATTTTCCTTTCCGGGGTGATACTGAATCCTCGCATCATAATCTTTTAGAAGCTCCAACTAACACCTTTGCCCTATATTGAGCTCCTTCTAAGTGAAAATGTATTTAAGACTTTTGTGATCGGTGAAGATATCACAAGTCTCTCCATACAAATAATGCCTCCAAATCTTTAAGGCAAAGATCACCGCTACCAACTCCAAATCATGTGTGGGGTTGTTCACCTCATAAGATTTAAGCTGCCTAGAAGCATAAGCAATCACCTTACCGTGTTGCATCAAAACACACCCCAAGCCCTTCTTAGAAGCATCACTATAAATTTGGTAACCTCCCGTCCCCGACGGCAATGCAAGTATAAGAGCTGTCACAAGTCATTTCTTTAATTCCTCGAAACTCTTCTCACGATCCTCATTCCACACAAACTTCACGCTTTTTCTCATCAACTAGGTTAATGGTAAGGCAAGTAAGGAAAACCCTTCCATAAACCGCCTATAATACCCTGCCAAACCCAAGAAACTCCTAATCTGTGTCACTGTAGTAGGTCTCGGCCATTTAGTGATAGCCTCAACCTTCGCAGGATCCACCTTAATGCCCTCAGCAGAAACAACGTGGCCCAAAAATGCAACATGCTCCAACCAGAACTCGCATTTAGAGAATTTAGCATACAACTTCTCTTTCTGTAAAAACCCCAACATTGTGTGAAGATGTTCCTCATGTTCTTCCTTAGACTTGGAGTAAACCAAAATGTCATCAATAAAGGCAATGACAAATTGGTCCAAGTACTCCCTGAACACCCGATTCATTAAATCCATAAACACCGCCGGAGCGTTAGTCAACCCGAATTGCATCACCAAAAACTCATAATGTCCATATCGAGTGTGAAACGCTGTCTTAGGGATATCCTCATCCCTTACCCTCAACTGATGATAACCCGACCTCAAGTCTATTTCGAAAAATATTTTGCCCCCAGAAGTTGGTTAAACAAGTCATCAATCCTCGGCAATGGATACCGATTCCTAATGGTAATCTTGTTCAACTCCCTATAGTCTATACATAGCCTCATAGACCTGTCCTTTTTCTTCACAAACAGGACCGGAGCACCCCACGACGAAACACTAGGCCGAATCACAACATGATGTAACAGTTCCTACAACTGCTCTTTTAACTCCTGCAACTCCAATGGTGCCATCCGATATGGCACCTTAGAGATAGGCTCCGTACCAGGAATAAGCTCAACAGCAAACTCCACTTCTCGTTATGGTGGCAACCCTGACAACTCCTCAAGAAACACATCAGAAAAATCACGAACAATTGGAACATACTCAATATGGGATTCACCCTTAGAGGTATCTTTCAAAAATGCCAAATACCCCTCACAACCCTTTGCAACCAACTTTCCAGCCTTCAAAGCTAAAATCAACTTCAACACCCTACTCGGCTGTGAACCCTGAAACACGAACTCCGGAGACTTCACATCTCCAAATATAACCTTTTTCGCCTGACAATCGATAGTGGCTTGGTGTTTATCCAACCAGTCCATCCCAAGAATGACATCAAAATCGTGCATACAAATCGGAAGAAGATTAACGCTATGTATCTTATCCCCAAAACTGATTGGACACCCTCGATATAAATCAGAAATAACAACAGAAGTCCTCATCGAGGTAGCAATAGACATAATAGAATCTAAAGACTGAGATGGCACACCCAGGTGCCGAACAAAAGACTGAGCAACAACGAAATGAGTACAACCCGTATCAAACAAAATAGAAGCATCATTATTACCAACTAAAAGAGTGCCTAAAACAATACCTTGTGCACCTGCCGCCTGGTTATATGTCAAGGAAAACACTAGACCACCCTGACACTGACCTCCATTGCCACCATTATCACCACCTCCACCATTACCACGTGGACAGGTACAATCCCTAGCAATATGACCCATCTGTCCACATAAGAAGCATGTACCTGTGAGTCTATGGCACTGCCTCCCGGGATGAATAGTCCCACAAGTAGCACAAGGAGCTATTGGGATAAGATTTGGGTTACCCCCACCAGCTAGTCCCGGATAACGACCCTAATTCTGTCGCTGCTGACGATTCTACCACTACTGACGATTCTGACCATTCCAAGGTAGTTGCAGCTGACGATTCTACCCTTGTTGAGGCATCTGCTGATAACCCCTGTTTTGATTCTGACCACGCCACTGCCCCTGTTGGCCACCACGATTCCTATTCAACTGACCACCCTAATTTCTCCCATGTTGAACTGAAGTTTGACCCTACTGGTCATATCTGTCCCTCTTTCGACTCCCATCCGGTTTAGAAGACCAAAAGTCATATCGCTCCATCTCAATATTTTTGGCCGCATTTGCTACAGCCGACACATCTGCAAACTTTTTATTAATGAGATGTTGTCGATACCTATAATGAATCATCCACTTAAACTTCTCTGCCTATTCTGTTGCAGTCCCTGCTGAGGTTCCCGCAAAGCCTAGCAACCTAGTAAACCTCTTCATGAAATCCGTGATGGACTCATCATCTTTCTGCCGAATTGACAGATACTGTCTAGCATAGGCTTCTTTATCCGCAGCTGGAAACTACTGCTGATAAAAGACCTCACAAAATTCAGCCCAATTAAGTGTCTCAACATAATTTTCACCTTTTGTTGTTTTCATCGCTTTCCACAACCTCTGTACATCCCCTTCCAGCTTGTGAGCGGCAAGCAGCACTCTCTGATTATGTGAACACCCTAACACATCAAAAATCTTCTCCGGGTGGGCAATCCAATTCTCTGCATCAATTGGAGTCAAAGCTAAATTGAATACATGTGGTTTCTGCTTCTGAAACCTCTCCAACCATACATACATCGGAACCACCTGCTGATCAAGACCATCTGTATTCCCTTCCTCGACATTTGCTTGCTGACCATTATTTCCCAGATTCCCTTGCTTAGGAATTTCTGGTGGCGACTGATGCATATCCTGTACAACATGTGCCACCAACTGAGGTAAAGCCTGATTCACCGCCTGATTCACCAAGGTAGCCAATTGAGAATTTATCTAATCATTAGGTTGCTCATTGGGCTGACCATTACCTCTTCCCCTATGGTTGCCTCGCCTCCCAGCAACTCTAGCAGATCTGCGAGCCATCTAAGAAAGAGATCATGAACATAAACAAAGCAGATTAGAGACAAATTCGAATATAGCGGATATGATAGCTGAACAGAAGGTCAAACAGAACAAAAACCTAACCCAGAAGTCTATGTAACGCCCCAGAAAATTGAACATTTTGTAATTTCTTTTAATAATGAATAAAATAATATTATTTATTATTATTGTGTGTTGAGAAGATGGATGTCGTTCTATAACCTAGTAACGTCGTAAAGTCGTAGTATTTTAACTACGTGGGAGAATTAAAGTGGTTGAATTTCTAAAACGAAAATAAAAGTTTTCTGAGAAATTTTCCGAAAAACACTATTCATCAATTTCTGCTCGGGAATTATTTTTGAACTTCCGAGAAATACGTAATGTTATAATATCGAGATGATATCGATTATGTAATAATAATCTAAGTATGGAAAATGAAATATTTCGCATGCGTACCTAATTTGAGATAGTTAGGTTAATAAGCGTTAAAAGAAGGAAGTCGTGATCGTATAATGTGTAAACATTATATGGAGTAAGAAATGGAGGTATAATACGACGTATTGTATTAGTATGTACGAAGAACTAAATATCGTATATTTCGAATTAATATACGAGATAGCATACGAGAATTATACGTAGGAAATGTATGTTAAGTTATTGAATTTAAGATAATGGACTTGTGGGATTTCTAGTTTATTGATAGAAGCCCAAGTGTATGATTATCACAAGTCCAATCTATTGTAACTCAAGCCCAATAGGAAAGTAGTTGGATTAATTAACCAAGCCCAAGGTGAAACCTTGACCCATGGGTCAAACCAAGTGAGGAAGTGGGTAGTCTTGATGGGCAAGGATTAAGTGTGATGACCAAGTGTTGTGGTGAGCAAGTAAAAGAAGTGACTAGCAAGAAGACTTAAAGGTTAAGTTATGAATAGTAAGGAGGTGGAATGAGGAGGTGGGATTGATTATTGTCCATTTTGCCCCAAGCTTTGGTGGCCTATAAATACCAAGTTCATTTCATTTTTGTTGGTTGTTTTGTTATCATCCAACACTTTCCTCTCAAACATATAAGCTACTTATTTGGTAGAGAGAATAAGTCACTTAAAGCACTTATAAGCCACTTCAACTTTTGATAGTTTCCAAAGCAAATAGAAGTCTTCAAGGGTAAGACTCATTTTCTTTTATCTATATCTTTTCTATGATAGGATTGATAGAGAAGGGGGATTGCTTGAGGATAACATGTAATAAGTTATAAGGAATGAACTTAAGCCGAATAAGTTGAATAAGCAACTTGAACTCTAATAAGTTGTTAAGATCATGAAGGACTTGTCATATGATGATTAGTATGTTGTTTATAACATGAGAACATTGATTGAAGGACTTAAATTATTGGTAAGTCATGAGTATGAAGATTTCTAGTTCATAAGTTGAGAAAGTCAATGACTTATGGAAATAAGTCAAAACCTACTTTGATTATAAGTTGGTGTAATAAATAACTTGAAATGATGATATGTTGGTTAAAATCCACTTAGAACGCTTGGTATGGTTGATTTGACGAACTTTGCACGATTAGACGATTAACGTCGAATTCGTGAAAGTCTCGGAATAGAAGTCATATTTTGTGTTGGAAGTCGAAAACGTTGGTTTTTGATGGAGACAAGTCATTGTAGTCATTATAGAGTTGCGGACTCGAAAATGACCGGATTCCGACTTAGAACGAAGAAATGAGCATTTCACGTTCATGAACGTTTATCGTTTTCGTTAAAATGGACTAATAGGTCAAATTTTAGCAAATGAAGTCAAATAGATAAAATTCTTGCATGAACGCATAGATTATGAAATTTGTGAACCGTAGGCTTTTGAACGGACAAATTCGGAGTTAAAACGAAGAAGTTATGCGTCCGGAAAGTTAGCAAAATTTTCAAAAACTACAAAATTTTCTGAGGACCAGAGTCCGCGCCGCGGCGCGACTCTAAGCCTTCTTGTCCGCGCCGCAGCGCGAGGCCGGGGGATGACACACTGCTAACTCGTGCCGCAACGCGAGTCACAGACCAATTAGTGGCGCCGCGGCGCCAGTGCAAGGAAGAAGATAGAGAAGAAAGGTTCCAAGTGTAGAATGAAAGAGGGATTAATAGTAATGAATTGTGATGTAATCACAACATAACTAAGACATTGTAAGGTGCTTGTAATACACTAATGCATGTTTATAATCAATCAAAGATGAGCGGGATATGAATGACGTAATGAAAGCCGAAACCCTTAATAACGAAACTAAGTTAGAATTACATTGAAATAAAGGGTAAGGTATACTAGAAAGCATACCTGGTTAATTATGAACTAATATGGTACGTTATGTGATTATGAATTATAGAATCATAAAGACTTAAAGTGTACGTGTATTAACCAGTAAGCAGACACCAAAGGCAAGTATTCTAACCCTTGTTCCAGTTCAGTCTGGACAAGCTTTGTAATTCATGTTCTCTTTCACATGAAATCTAGAATGATGAAGTCTTAAGCCAATTCTTCCGGCTAGACTTATATTATGATTCTGTCAAGCATGATTTGTAAATTACCGAGTTATATTGGTATGGTTTTCAATCGAGGACCACGCATGTTCAAATGTTTTTATCGTTTAACGACAGGCACGTGAGGTTGCCACAATTAAACGTATACACGTTTAAAGAATGTAGTGTTGATCAACATAGAGTACTATGAGCTGATCACTCAGAAGTGCTCGTAAGCTATGCCGGACTTACGGACTTAGTACCGGGATGTCCTTTTCAAAAGAACTTATGTATGCTCATAATCTTGGGCCATAATTGTCATTCTACTGAGTGTTGATGGAAAAACGTTTTGAAGGAAATGAAGTGCTATTTTGAATCATCGATAGTACTTCGTAACTATTGTTCAGTTACTGGAGATATATTAGTTCTATGTTTCAAGCATGTTGTTTATTAGAATTATAGTACTTGCTGAGCTAGCCATGCTCACTCTTGCTTGAACCATATGAACACAGCTAAGATCGAGCGGACTGAAGGATCCGGCAAGGATAAAGGCAAGGCGAAGACGAAACCGTAGCATACTTATGTAATAGTATAGAAAGAATGTCTGTAATATATTGATCTTATGACAAAAACAAATGAAAGGGTTACAAAGAACCTGGGTAATGTAATATTATTTTGATATATATAGTTATATTAGTCCTCTTGTGACTATTTGAGGAAATGTGTGAATGAATGGTAGTACCGTGTAGCACCATTTGTCGGGTTGGAAGAGACCCGGATTTGGGGGCGTCACAGTCTACCCATAACTCACAGGTCAAACCTAAATAGGCTTTCTACAAGAAAGAACCTAAGCTCTGATACCAACTCTGTAGCACCCCCTTTTCGAAATAGAAAGAATGGTTACTCAAAACATAACAAAACTGAAAAATTTAGTAGCAAGGCTCAAAACCCCAAAATAATAGTCTTAATATCTGATAAAGACCACAGGTCAACCATAATAAATGCTAAACTGTCTCAAACCATAATCTAAAATAATTATTACAATTCCGAACAAACTAACGTATCACAACCTAAACATAATATATCTAAACCGTTTGGATAAAAGGGAGCTCTCGTCACACTTGCCCTTGATTCCCCTGATTACCTGCCGAAAGAAAAACACAGCATGAGCCAAATGCCCAGTACGGATATAGAATACAAGTAATGAACCGAATTAACTAACTCAATTAAATGAAAAGAGACTAAACGAACTGAAACTAAACGAACAAGACTAACACAACGAAATAACAGGCTGAATCAAATGGCTAGATGTTATTTCATACCGAGCTCAAAATAAATAATAATATACCTTGCCACACAGGCAAGTCAAATAATGCCACGCATGCAATCACACATCGGACTGTGTAATCCAGATGCGTGCAAAATCGGAAGGCGTGTTTGGCACAAACATCACCACTCCGCAGAACAGAACAGAAAACTAGGGTCAACCCATACGCCTCCCACAACAAAACACCAAATGGAAAACTCCCACCGGAGCATAAAACGGATACGCCATGAACTGATCACACCGCCACGGAAGGTGTCATGCCTCGGTGCCAAGAGGACATGTCTGTGGTACCCCCACATGTGGTTATAGCTCAGGTATACCCTACGGTATTCTAACAAAATATAATGTCACAACACATGTGACACAATAAAGGGGTTCTAACATGTACATGTTAAACTGAAACGAATATCAACACAAAGTCTCTAAATATATTAACATGTACTTCCTACAAAGATCAAAATAAATATTAACCATGACACACTAGACCAAAGAGTACAAATACTAGTTTCAAATACTAATGCAAAAATGAAACATTCTCATGAATTTAAGAAGGAACAATTATGCAAGACAAAACTAAATTTTGAAAAGAATAACGAAACGAACAAATTAAAAATAAAAGAGTCTCGCTGAAAGAGTACAGAATCTGTACCTGGATTAAGCAATGTAATACCCCAAAGTATATTCCAAATATACTTCTTAATTTCCCTCCGTCTGATCTAATAAAATAATAATACAATTATAAGTTACTTAATAATTATAATTTATATGACTATGAAATTAATTCTCCCATTTATATCATTTTTTACAAAACAACCTTAATTAAATTATAATTTATCTTCTAACTATTTTTTTTTTCTTCTCTTATTTATACTATTTTTATTTTAACAATTCTATAACCTTAATATTTTAATATATGAAAAATCAATATTACTGTTTAATATATATATACCATGAATCATTGCTTGCCTTATGCCTTATATTCACGTTTTGAATTCTTTGTATATGTATTAGTGGGTTCAGTATATATATATATATATATATATATATATATATATATATATATATATATATATATATATTGTAACGCCCCGAAATTCGGTCTATCTACACACCCGGATTTCGTGTGTCACTAGTACATCATTCATCCAACATACATCATTATATACTGAAATATAACAATATACACTCTCAAATCCCAGGTTCTAAAAACCTTATAGCTTTTCTCATTACAAATAATGATAATTACATTATTCTTTACATCTTGCACGAGTGACTTTTATCCGCCACCAAGGATACATAATCGTTCATTAAACTATTCTATAGTTTAATTCTCATCTTTCTACATTACAAGTCTTCACTTGATCTTCTCGCTCATTCACATTCTGAATGGCACTTCATCTGGATACCGACAGCTTGATCTATACGGGATCCTTATGTTCTTCTAACATCGTTCGCTGAAAATGTTTTTTATTTAAAGCAAGTATGAGCATTCAATTGCTCAGCAAGTCTTGCAGTTGAATAAACAACTTCAAGAGTTTAACATTCCTTTGGAACTTCGATAACCGAACAAAGGTTATGAAGCAGCTTGAACAATAGGAATAATCTCGATTCCTATCATTTTAAAACATCAGTTACATCCACTTTGAAATACTTTCATTCTCTACTCTCTTTCATACACATTCTGTCTGGCTAGAATCAATAGCACAGACTTAACAATAACGATTCATGTATAAACAGAACATTCTTTTATTGAATAGTTCAATCACAGAACAGTTCATATCATAGAAACACCAAAGTGTTCACATTGTGGAACAAGGCCTCATACGTTCTACCACCTTGTACAAATATCACACATTCGCACATAGACAGAACTTCTCAAGTTCAACATCTGAGAAGTTTAAGAAACTAGCATTCATTTAAAATATGAATGAAGTTAGGAAACTTGTCTTACGCACAGCTACAGCTTACGCTGAACTGCTCACTCCATTCCCTATAACACATAAGGAAATAACACGTACACTAATTAGTCATATACTTGACTTACGCATTGGTTTACTTAACTTTACTTCTTAAGGTTCGCATTCTTGCAATCTAAGTTTACGCGACCAACTTTCATTACCATTCTACAGCTTCATGACATACGGAGATGTCTTACTCAAAACGTTCATCATCTTTGATGATTAACATTCTTATCTTCTTCTTATAACTTCTCTAGGACTCAGCACACATCGCTTCTCTGCTGGTAGTCCATATGGTACTCTGAGTGGTTTCCCACAAATAACCAACAGACAAGTTCCCGTCTCATCTGTGACAACCCGAGAATTTAGACAATTTATGAAAATCTTAAATGATGGATTTAAGGTCAAATATTAGACCTAGATAGAAAATAAGTGTATGCGTTTAATGTTATTGGGATTGAATTTTGAGGATTTCAAAATTCGGTGAAGGATATAGGTGAATTATTCAGGATTAAGGATTTATGTGATTATGTTCTGTGTTTATGGTTAATGATGTGTTCAGAATGTGGTTAAGGGTCATGGGTTGATCAGATAATTTATATCTGTGACAAACCCTAAGTTTATATTAAGAACGACAACGTTCGGTTAGAAAACTCTAACGATTAATAAGAAACCCTAGAAATCAGTTCTGGAAACCCTAGTTTCAGTTCCGAAAGTTCGAAACCCTAATTCGGATATTGAAAACCCTAGATTGGGAATACAATGTTATGAACAAGGTTAAACGTCAATAATTGTAATTAATTAGGTAAAACCCTAATGAATTATCTAAAATCTTAATTGATAATTTGAAAACCCTAATAGCAGATCTGAAAACCTTAATTTCAAAATCTGATAAAATGAAACCCTAATCTGGGAATATAACGGAGAATTTTAATGCTTTAGTGCTATTAATTAAGTATTAATTAGGGTAAAGGTTAATTAATTTACAAACCCTAATTTTTAATTTATTGGAACCCTAATTGTTCCGTCAGAAACCCTAATTGTTCAATGGTGGAATTTAATTGCTAAAATTAGTAATGTTAATTAGGAAACCCTAATCCTAATTATTTCAATTTTTGTGTAATTAGAAAACTCTAATCTAATTACGAATATTTAATTTTTAAAATTGAAATATTATTTAAAACTCAAAAATGTGGTTTTGTAACCTAATGTACAATCGTAACCCTAAGTGCTAAATTAGCAATTTTAATTAGGATAAATTGGTCCTAATTATCAAATAATGATTCATGAGTTGGAAATTATGATATAATTAGGAAGCCCTAATTATAATTTAGAAATCAAAATTTTCTATTTTTAAATTTAATTAGAAAATTTTTGAAATCCAAGTTGCTTAATATTTGAGGGTTAAAACCTAAACTCTAAATTTGTCCAAACTCAAAATCTTAGTATGCTCAAACCCTAAACCCTAAGGGTTTCATCATTTGGCCAAAATCTAGAAATTAAGGAAATGACTTGTTATGGCCTAAAATATCTTATGCATTATTTTAGTTTGTTTGCAACTTTGGCCAAGACTTTTAGTGGTTCACCAACTATTGACTTGTTATGGCCTAAAATATCCAGCAAATCAGTCTAACTAGCCAGCTATCTCAGATCATGCAATGAATCAAGCTTTGTATAAATGGTTTTGGAGAGAAAAAAATGCATAAAAACTTGACTAATCTAATTTTTGCTCTTACCAACTTCCCTTCTCTCCAAACCCACGAAATATCAAGCCAATCAGTCCCAAAAATCCAGCCCACGTTGATCATAACAGAATCAAAAGGCAGAAATGAAGATCAAAAACATAAAAGGTATAAAATTCCTAATTTCTGAAATCCTTCAATTCTTGGTTAATTGTTGCAATTGATTGTTGAAAGTGGTGTTAATAGGTGTCAATTAATGTTCTGGGTTGATAAATCCATGACCCATAACATCAAAGTGCACGAATTTAAAGTTTTAGCAAATCTGGAAATCTGGAAATTTTTCATTTTCAGCCAAATGTCAGATCCCATAGATTCGTGTGTGTTGTGTGTTTTTGATGTTTAAAACTTGTAACATGTAGCCTGATATGTGTTCTTTAAGTTGCAAAAAGAATCAGACCTAGATCTATTATAGATCACATGTTATAAACGGTCAAAACCTGTTGACCAATCTGTCAAAAATCGCGAACCCAGAAACTTGAAGAACAGAGTCCGTGTCCTACTTTGACCGGCCATATCTTGCTCATGTTGTGATATTTTTGTGTTATAATGCTTGATAGTTGTAGTACTACATGTTGTCTACAAACTGTAATTGATAGATCTCATAAACGTTGCACAATCACCAAGTTATAAGTAATCAAAGTAGGTACCTAAGGTTGTTCTTCGGTTCTGGTAAACCCAGAATTTGAAGAACAAGGTCTGACAACGTTTTAGGAAGCTTAGATCTTGCAGGTTGTTTATGTTTTGACTATGGAATTAGTGTATACTTGTAGTACTACATTAGTACTACAACATCAAAGTTTTAACCAACCCAGAAACGCAAGTATCAATGAATTAAACTCGGTCAAACCTAGTCCCTCGCTCACTGCCAAAATTCTGGGTTTGGCTCAAGAACACCTATAGCAACAGAAAGCGTCGCTATAGCCCTTTAGCGACAGATTATTATTATTTTTCTAGAAATTAATTAAAAATTGGGAAAAAATAGTTTTTAATTATTAAAAATACATAATAAATTATGAAAAAATTATTTTAAAGTCTGAAAAATAGTTTTTAACTATTTTGAGTATATTTCAAAAATATTTAGTATTTTTGGAATGTAAATAGTATTTATTTATTTAATTATAATATTAAATAAATTATTTAAAAATAGTTTTAATTCATGAAAAATCATGAAAAATAATATTATGGTATAAGAAAATATTTTTAAGTTATTTTTAATGACTTTTTAATATTTTGTGATGAAATTCATTAATTAATCAATATTAATGATAATTAGTTTATTTAATAGATATGTTAAATAAATTAAGGAAAAAAGGAATTAATGCTTTATAAATCATATAAAAATGATTTAAGTGTTATAAAAATATTTTAAGTTATAAAATATAACTTTTGATATTTTGGCATGAAAATATTAATATTTTAAGTATCGAATAATGGATTAAAGTGTTGGAAAATTATATAAAATGATTTTTAAAGTATTAAAAATACTTTGATATATTATAATTATATTATAATATTATGTTATGATTTTCTTTAATATTTTATAATAAATAAATATTAGTGATTAATGAATTATGTTGTATTTAATTCATTTAAATACCGTTTTAAGGATTGGAAAATGTTGATAAATGGTAATAATTATCCGAAAATTATTACGAGCCTAGAAAAAATGTTTTGACTGATAAGAAAATTAACTGTGATATTGTTAAGTATTAAGTCAGAGTTTAATTTAACTTAAACTCGATAAAAGTCCGACTAGACCGTTGGTATGTTAGAATTGTGTCGGTTTCAAGTCAGACTGAAATAGTTTGACTTGATGCTAAGTCTTATGTGCTGTATAGACTGATAGGCTTATGTGGTAATGTATTTAGGTTATTCTCACTACAAAAAATAAGGTCATTGCCGACGGCATGTGCCGTCGCCAATGATCCTATTGCCGTCGGCAATGAGGTCATTGGCGACGGCATTGTCCGTCGCCCTTCCCGTCGCCGTATGGGTCGTCGCCCCGATCTCCCGTCGCTCGCCGTCGGCAAGTGTGTCATTGGCGACGGGGATCATTGCCGACGGCGTGCCGTCGCCAAAGAGTCATTGCCGACGGCATAGCCGTCACCAATGGTCCCGTCACCAATGACCCACCCACTTTAAAAAAAATAATAATAAAATTGCAAAATTCCCCTGTTCATTTACATATACATTGTACCTGTTATAAACTAAGAAAAATAAATAATGACAATATACGCATATCAATAACAATCATATCTTTTACTATCAACAATTAATATAATTAGATACCAAACTCAAATCTATACAACTCAAAAGCTAAATACATACATGAAAGTCAAAATATAAATATAAACAACTACTGCCCAAGATCAGGAATCTCTGTCCCATCGCCAGTCCCATCCTCCATAGTCTGATCCGCATCAGCTCGGAAATCATCACCATCTCCTCCACGAGCATCACCTGTGCCGCCATCTCCACCTCCACGAGTCTCATCAACAAGACCCTACAAAATTAAAATATTAATAACGGAGTCCCCAAAATAGATCATATTTATATTATTTTAGTTTGTGTTCTACAAGTGTGGTTCAGTTTCGCAGGTGTGTTTCGCAAACTAGGCGATAACTCGGTCTCCGTATGTCGGAATCGAGTACCGTCAGTTGTAACGCGTGTCTAATACCTACGCGGTGTTGTGTGTGTGTTTGCGTGGCATTCGGACGGACGATGCGGGTTTCGGGCTCTTTTTCGGCTTTTTGGCTAAGTGTGGTTCAGTTTCACAAACTAGGCGATAACTCGGTCCTCGTATGTCGGAATCGAGTACCGTCAGTTGTAACGCGTGTCTAATACCTACGCGATGCTGTGTGTGTGTATGTTTGCGTGGCGTTCGGACGGACGATGCGGGTTTCGGGCTCTTTTTCAGCTTTTTGGCTAACTGTGGTTCAGTTTCGCAAACTAGGCGATAACTCGGTCTCCGTATGTCGAAATCGAGTACCGTCAGTTGTAACGCGTGTCTAATACCTACGCGGTGCTGTGTGTGTGTTTGCGTGGCGTTCGGACGGACGATGCGGGTTTCGGGCTCTTTTTCGGCTTTTTGGCTAACTGTGGTTCAGTTTCGCAAACTAGGCGATAACTCGGTCTCCGTATGTCGGAATCGAGTACCGTCAGTTGTAACGCGTGTCTAATACCTACGCGGTGCTGTGTGTGTGTTTGCGTGGCGTTCGGACGGACGATGCGGGTTTCGGGCTCTTTTTCGGCTTTTTGGCTAACTGTGGTTCAGTTTCGCAAACTAGGCGATAACTCGGTCTCCGTATGTCGGAATCGAGTACCGTCAGTTGTAACGCGTGTCTAATACCTACGCGGTGCTGTGTGTGTGTTTGCGTGGCGTTCGGACGGACGATGCGGGTTTCGGGCTCTTTTTCGGCTTTTTGGCTAAGTGTGGTTCAGTTTCGCAAACTAGGCGATAACTCGGTCTCCGTATGTCGGAATCGAGTACCGTCAGTTGTAACGCGTGTCTAATACCTACGCGGTGCTGTGTGTGTGTTTGCGTGGCGTTCGGACGAACGATGCGGGTTTCGGGCTCTTTTTCGGCCTTTTGGCTAACTGTGGTTCAGTTTCGCAAACTAGGCGATAACTCGGTCTCCGTATGTCGGAATCGAGTACCGTCAGTTGTAACGCGTGTCTAATACCTACGCGGTGCTGTGTGTGTGTTTGCGTGGCGTTCGGACGGACGATGCGGGTTTCGGGCTCTTTTTCGGCTTTTTGGCTAACTGTGGTTCAGTTTCGCAAACTAGGCGATAACTCGGCCTCCGTATGTCGGAATCGAGTACCGTCAGTTGTAACGCGTGTCTAATACCTACGCGGTGCTGTGTGTGTGTTTGCGTGGCGTTCGGACGGACGATGCGGGTTTCGGGCTCTTTTTCGGCTTTTTGGCTAACTGTGGTTCAGTTTCGCAAACTAGGCGATAACTCGGTCTCCGTATGTCGGAATCGAGCACCGTCAGTTGTAACGCGTGTCTAATACCTACGCGGTGCTGTGTGTGTGTTTGCGTGGCGTTCGGACGGACGATGCGGGTTTCGGGCTCTTTTTCGGCTTTTTGGCTAAGTGTGGTTCAGTTTCGCAAACTAGGCGATAACTCGGTCTCCGTATGTCGGAATCGAGTACCGTCAGTTGTAACGCGTGTCTAATACCTACGCGGTGCTGTGTGTGTGTTTGCGTGGCGTTCAGACGGACGATGCGGGTTTTGGGCTCTTTTTCGGCCTTTTGGCTAACTGTGGTTCAGTTTCGCAAACTAGGCGATAACTCGGTCTCCGTATGTCGGAATCGAGTACCGTCAGTTGTAACGCGTGTCTAATACCTACGCGGTGCTGTGTGTGTGTTTGCGTGGTGTTCGGACGGACGATGCGGGTTTCGGGCTCTTTTTCGGCCTTTTGGCTAACTGTGGTTCAGTTTCGCAAACTAGGCGATAACTCGGTCTCCGTATGTCAGAATCGAGTACCGTCAGTTGTAACGCGTGTCTAATACCTACGCGGTGTTGTGTGTGTGTTTGCGTGGCGTTCGGACGGACGATGCGGGTTTCGGGCTCTTTTTCGGCTTTTTGGCTAACTGTGGTTCAGTTTCGCAAACTAGGCGATAACTCGGTCTCCGTATGTCGGAATCGAGTACCGTCAGTTGTAACGCGTGTCTAATACCTACGCGGTGTTGTGTGTGTGTTTGTGTGGCGTTCGGACGGACGATGCGGGTTTCGGGCTCTTTTTCGGCTTTTTGGCTAACTGTGGTTCAGTTTCGTAAACTAGGCGATAACTCGGTCTCCGTATGTCAGAATCGAGCACCGTCAGTTGTAACGCGTGTCTAATACCTACGCGGTGCTGTGTGTGTGTTTGCGTGGCGTTCGGACGGACGATGCGGGTTTCGGGCTCTTTTTCGGCTTTTTGGCTAAGTGTGGTTCAGTTTCGCAAACTAGGCGATAACTCGGTCTCCGTATGTCGGAATCGAGTACCGTCAGTTGTAACGCGTGTCTAATACCTACGCGGTGCTGTGTGTGTGTTTGCGTGGCGTTCGGACGGACGATGTGGGTTTTGGGCTCTTTTTCGGCCTTTTGGCTAACTGTGGTTCAGTTTCGCAAACTAGGCGATAACTCGGTCTCCGTATGTCGGAATCGAGTACCGTCAGTTGTAATGCGTGTCTAATACCTACGCGGTGCTGTGTGTGTGTTTGCGTGGTGTTCGGACGGACGATGCGGGTTTCGGGCTCTTTTTCGGCCTTTTGGCTAACTGTGGTTCAGTTTCGCAAACTAGGCGATAACTCGGTCTCCGTATGTCAGAATCGAGTACCGTCAGTTGTAACGCGTGTCTAATACCTACGCGGTGTTGTGTGTGTGTTTGCGTGGCGTTCGGACGGACGATGCGGGTTTCGGGCTCTTTTTCGGCTTTTTGGCTAACTGTGGTTCAGTTTCGCAAACTAGGCGATAACTCGGTCTCCGTATGTCGGAATCGAGTACCGTCAGTTGTAACGCGTGTCTAATACCTACGCGGTGCTGTGTGTGTGTTTGCGTGGCGTTCGGACGGACGATGCGGGTTTCGGGCTCTTTTTCGGCTTTTTGGCTAACTGTGGTTCAGTTTCGCAAACTAGGCGATAACTCGGTCTCCGTATGTCGGAATCGAATACCGTCAGTTGTAACGCGTGTCTAATACCTACGCGGTGCTGTGTGTGTGTTTGCATGGCGTTCGGACGGACGATGCGGGTTTCGGGCTCTTTTTTGGGTTTTTGGCTAACTGTGGTTCAGTTTCACAAACTAGGCGATAACTCGGTCTCCGTATGTCGGAATCGAGTACCGTCAGTTGTAACGCGTGTCTAATACCTACGCGGTGCTGTGTGTGTGTTTGCGTGGCGTTCGAACGGACGATGCGGGTTTCTGGCTCTTTTTCGGCTTTTTGGCTAACTGTGGTTCAGTTTCGCAAACTAGATGATAACTCGGTCTCCGTATGTCGGAATCGAGTACCGTCAGTTGTAACGCGTGTCTAATACCTACGCGGTGATGTGTGTGTGTTTGCGTGGCGTTAGGGTTTTATCTTATGTTTATCTAAGCAATACAATTATAAATTACATAAATTAAATAAGGAAATACATAATTTAATTTTTTTTACCTGTCGAATATGTGGTGGGAAGATGTTGGCCAAGACAACTGCACACACGCGGATGGCCTCCTCCCGTACTACACCCATGAGATCGTCAACGGCAGCTGTAGTATCGATAGAGCCGTGGACAACCTCCTGAGCCAGCTGATAGATCCGCTCGCGTGATGGTGTGCCTGACTGCACTACACCGCTTGACATGCACCCCTCTATGATCCGCCGGAAGAAGTCGTCGGATAATGAAGGGCCGGCGCCCGATCCACTCGCACCACTACCTCCAGTGGGAGGGCGTCGTCGAGATCTCGCAGCAGGGACTAGGGTGTAAGCTGGGACATGGGGAATGCCCACAACTCTACCCTTCTTCGGTCCCCCTGTAGCCTGCAGCCAGTCCTCTATCTCCTCGTCTGCACGCGTAGACTCGTCTACTGGAGTGTCACCTCTCTGGCTGCTCCGGGCCACTACAAGATCTTCGAACCGTCGCTGACAAAAAACACAGTAGTGGATGGGATGTTACGCAAAGTATAAAATGAAATAATATAAAAGAATATCCGAATTTTAAATACATATTAAATAGGAGAATTAAATAACTTACAGCAATGCGTTATGCCTCAGGTGAGATATAACCACCGTCACCTTTCTTTTGGTGGGCGTGCCACCAAAACTCCAAGCGGGAGGGTGCATGCTTTAAACTCACCTCAAGTCTCTCCCGGTATAGGTCGTACGACTGAGACCCAGTGCAGTGTGGGAGACGACTCTGCTGTCGGGCAGCTGAACGCTGTGCCGACATCTTCTTGAAGGCTTCGTCGTCCCAAATGTTGCACATTTGGTCCCACACTGCAGCAGATATGAAATCTGGCCTGACATCCTTAAGTGTCTGTCCATCAGCCATCTTCGTCTGGGCCTTTTTCTTCCAATCGTAGACCCACTTATGCCAATTCATCTCTAGGTATCTGTGCAGAACAGTCATGCCATGGGCTTCCTGCCCGTCCTAAAAACTATTGGTCGAGACAAATACAGAGCTCAAGGACATAATTATATAATGCAGCCTCTATACATTGATCCCAGGTCTACAGTCTCAACTGAACCTAGGTTTATAACTATAGAGGTTCGAATGTTTGAGTTTTTCCCCTTCAATAGCTCGGAGAAACCAGACCAGAAGTTTTAACATCTAATAGTTGAGCTAGAACAAGAGTTATAATTATGTATAAGATTTTGAACTACCTTCAAGAAGTACAGTTGCTAAATGAATTTGGAAAATCTAGAATATACAAGAATCCAGTTATAAAAACATTAAGAAAAGATTTCAACTACTATCACAAAACAGAAATTAATTCAACATTTGTTACTTGGTACATATATACTTGAAAAGAATATGGTGTGGGTATCTATTTCCAATAATATACATATACACTAATGACTTTAAGTACTTTTGATCAACAAAGAATTTTTAGGTGATAATGTTGATGCATATAACAAGAGATAGTCAATAAACAGAGTTCATTTAGAATCATGTCTCAAAATATTATAAACCCAAACATGTGTAAAAGAAAAGAGAATATAATACAGTAAAACAAAAGAAAAAAGGCTGTTAAAGAGATTCACCAATGTGAGTGTACTCCTCAAATCAGAGACAAAAATATGCTATCAATTTACATTGCATCGAAATATATATATTTACACATTATAAATTTCCAGTCAATTGATGCATTTAATATAAATTTTTCATTAATTAAAACTGAATCAAACACATTTGATAATCTAATAATTTACATTGCACCGAAAATGAAGAACAGTAGCTCAAGACTATTAACAATTTATAATTTACACTGCACCAAAAATGAAGAACAATAACAATTTACATTGCACCGAAAAATGAAGAACATTTGATAAGCTAACAATTTACACTGCACACAAATTAATACATACCTTTTTGGGCTTAGTCCAAGAGTTGTGTTATATCAATACCTGAAGAGAAACGAAGCCCTTTTACTGTCAAAACCCTAGCTCCTGATGTATGTTGTGTGTGTGGCGTGTAAATGCCAGTGAAGAGAAAGAAGAACAGTAGCGAGGAAGAGGGAAACTGAAGAGGGAGAAGTAACCGGCCGGTGAACAGGAGGGATGAGCGAGAGAGGGCCGGAAAAGGGACGAGCAGTAAGGGTTTGAGAGAAATGGGTGAACTGAGCAAAATAGGAGAAATCAATTGAGCAAAATAGAGAATCAATTGAGCGAAATGGGTGAATTGGGAGCGAAATTCGAATTGGGAGAAAAAAAATCAGAAAGAGGGAACAAAAGGAGTCGTTGCCGTCGCGAGCCTGGACTGAAAATATAAGACTCATTATCGACGGCACGTCCGTCGATATATCCTCGTCGCTATTAAGTCATTCTCGACGGCCTGGCCGTCGCCTTGAACATTACGTCCGTCGCCAATGAGTTTTCCCTCCACCGCCAACTTTTCGCTCCAAATTTTCTCCTGGGAAAATGTCATTACCGACGACACACATTAACGACGGCATACCCGTCGGCATGGACATCATTATCGACGGTAAAACAGCCGTCGCCCATAACCCCGTCGCCAATGAGCCTTTTTTTGTAGTGTCTGTGGATATAAATATAACAGTATTATACTGTGATGATATTATTCTAATTATTGGAGATCTATATTATTAATATTAGGTCTTCGGATAAAGCGTTATTAAATTGTGTGCGGTAATCAACCGTTCAGGTAAGTTTTCTTATACTTAACTCTAATAAGAATGTTTCATTCAAGCTGATGGTTAATCATTGTTGATTGCCATGAAAATTGTACTCTGTACATCTTGCATGTATAAGTCAGGTATGAAAGGCTGATCACCTTCATTACCAGTTGGTTCAAAAATGTTTGTTCATGTAAAATACTTGTTCAGTCAAAATTTTGTTCCTGCTAGTTCACAATTATATTGTTGAATTATAGCTAGCCAATTATTCATACTCTTCAATCATGATATATCGTTAAATTGTTGTATATAAACTTGTTGGGCAACTTTTATGCTCACCCTTGCTATATCATGATAAAACATTGCAGATAAAGCGAATGCATGTGGATACAGGAAAAGGTTAATGCCAAGTTCGGTGTGTGATAAAACGTGCGGCTATCTTGTAATAGTTTATTTTGATAAATATTATTGTGTAATAGATATTTTATGAATGGTTTCTAAGTTAAGGTTACTCGACCTTGGGGATAAGTGTGTAATGTATTGTATAAACAATTTATGTTTATATCTTCCGTAATTAGTGATAGTAACAGTGTATCGGATCCGCGGCGATTCGGGGCCCGGATTTAGGGATATTACAGTTGATATCAGAGCTGTTGGTTATGAAGCTTAGGTAGGAATACCTGAGACCAATAACCGCAGTGATTAGGATAAGATCTAACTCACATAGAGTTAGTTGGTTGGTAAGATTCAAAGATGAATCTCGGCGAGTGTAAAGACACAGAGTTCTCTAACTCTGATAATAAAGTTGAACAGTAATGGTGAATAGAACGAGTCTATAAGACTGAAAGTGCAGGGATAGAGGATCGTAAAACAAAACGATCATGGGCATAGAAATAAATCGTAATATATACGATAAGATCACCCCGTGATCTGATAAGGTTATGACAGTCAGAAAGAATCAATCTTATGATTAAAAAGGTTACAGCAAGAAGCTGTGTATCAGTTGTACTATGAAATGGTACTATGAAAACTCATGAAAGAGTTATGGATTATGAATACAAATTGAATTCGTATTGAAAAAAAAGGGGTTAAGATTAGGTGGGAATTTCAATGAAAACTCGTGTTAGCAACTGAGTTGTATGATTCCTTGTATGGGCGGGGAATTGTACTTGGTGTAAAAACTACTTGGTTGGTGGCATTGGTAAGAATTGAAATGTTGTGTCACGCTAGTTATTATATATAGATAATAGGTCATAGGTAGAGAATATAGGATTAAGTACGAGTTCTTAGAACTCATACTTATGTGACATTCTTGACGCATAGTTATATGAAATATTTATGATCCCCTCAGCGAACGGACGCCAAAGGTCAGACTAGGGTAAGTTCGTAAACTCATATAATTGTGGTCAGGTTATGAACTCATAAGTGTGGTTTTATGAACAGGGTATAGTTGTGTGTGAATGGAGTATTGAGGATAATAGGAACAAATAGATTGTTAAGAATATGATTATTAGTGGAGAATTAGGTTTTCCTAAACCTCTATCTATGCTAGATTTCAAAAATTTTGACATCAAGCTAAATGCGCACTATGTGCCTTTTTTTAAAAAAAAATTGTTTTTATTTATCACTTATGTACCATGTGACCTGGTGCAGAGATGATAAAAAAATGATGGAGTTATCAATGCAGAATTACTTGGTGTTGGATGTGATCTAAGGATCGTCAGCCCACTACAGTATGACGTAGTATAACAAAGTCACAAAATGACGAAATCCTCAATGGACTGTAAATACAGTGCGGTATCATGACGTCATTCTCAAAAATATTTTATTGAAAGAAATTTCTCAAACAAAATTGTTTTGCTGCGGAATCAAATAAGACTGAGGTATGAAATTTTATGCGCCTAAGGCGGATAAGAGGAACAAATTGTTCCGACCAGCAGTACTTGATCAGTACAGGGCATAATGGGCTAATAACCCTTTTTGTTCGTAAGTTATGACGGTTTGCAGATGAATTTCCATAAAACCTTTGCGAAAATGAAAAACAAACAGTTTATACGATTCCTCAGCACAGTTTTAAAAATTTTTACCCTTGTGAGTGGTGTATTGGGTAGCATGTGAAATATGTGTAAATGGTGTAAGATGCACGGTGTAAGGTGTAAGGTGAGTTTCGGGGACGAAATTCTTATAAGGAGGGGTGAATGTGACAACCCGAGAATTTAGAAAATTTATGAAAATCTTAAATGATGGATTTAAGGTCAAATATTAGACCTAGACAGAAAATAAGTGTATGCGTTTAATGTTATTGGGATTGAATTTTGAGGATTTTAAAATTCGGTGAAGGATATAAGTGAATTATTCAGGATTAAGGATTTATGTGATTATGTTCTGTGTTTATGGTTAATGATGTGTTCAGAATGTGGTTAAGGGTCATGGGTTGATCAGATAAATTATATTTGTGACAAACCCTAAGTTTATATTAAGAATGACAACGTTCGGTTAGAAAACTCTAACGATTAATAAGAAACCCTAGAAATCGGTTCTGGAAACCCTAGTTTCAGTTCTGAAAGTTTGAAACCCTAATTCGGATATTGAAAACCCTAGATTGGGAATACAATGTTATGAACAAGGTTAAACGTCAATAATTGTAATTAATTAGGAAAAACCCTAATGAATTATCTAAAATCTTAATTGATTATTTGAAAACCCTAATATCAGATCTGAAAACCCTAATTTCAGAATCTAATAAAATGAAACCCTAATCTGGGAATATAACGGAGAATTTTAATGCTTTAGTGCTATTAATTAAGTATTAATTAGGGTAAAGGTTAATTAATTTACAAACCCTAATTTTCAATTTATTGGAACCCTAATTGTTCCGTCAGAAACCCTAATTGTTCAATGGTAGAATTTAATTGCTAAAATTAGTAATGTTAATTAGGAAACCCTAATCCTAATTATTTCAATTTTTGTGTAATTAGAAAACCCTAATCTAATTAGGAATATTTAATTTCTAAAATTGAAATATTATTTCAAACCCAAAAATGTGGCTTTGTAACCTAATGTACAATTGTAACCCTAAGTCCTAAATTAGCAATTTTAATTAGGATAAATTGGTCCTAATTAGCAAATAATGATTCATGAGTTGGAAATTATGATATAATTAGGAAGCTCTAATTATAATTTAGAAATCAAAATTTTCTATTTTTAAATTTAATTAGAAAAATTTTGAAATCCAAGTTGCTTAATATTTGAGGGTTAAAACCTAAACCATAAATTTGTCCAAACTCAAAATCTTAGTATGCTCAAACCCTAAACCCTAAGGGTTTCATCATTTGGCCAAAATCTAGAAATTAAGGAAATGACAAGATTGCCCTTTTATGCATTATTTTAGTTTGCTTGCAAATTTGGCCAAGACCTTTAGTGGTTCACCAACTATTGACTTGTTATGGCCTAAAATATCCAGCAAATCAGTCTAACTAGCCAGCTATCTCAGATCATGCAATGAATCAAGCTTTGTATAAATGGTTTTGGAGAGAGAAAAATGCATAAAAACTTGACTAATCTAATTTTTGCTCTTACCAACTTCCCTTCTCTCCAAACCCACGAAATATCAAGCAAATCAGTCCCAAAAATCCAGCCCACGTTGATCATAACAGAATCAAAAGGCAGAAATGAAGATCAAAAGCATAAAAGGTATAAAATTCCTAATTTTTGAAATCCTTCAATTCTTGGTTAATTGTTGTAATTGATTGTTGAAAGTGGTATTAATAGGTGTCAATTGATGTTCTGGGTTGATAAATCCATGACCCATAACATCAAAGTGCACAAATTTAAAGTTTTAACAAATCTGGAAATCTGGAAATTTTTCATTTTCAACCAAATGTCAGATCCCATAGATTCGTGTGTGTTGAGTGTTTTTGATGTTTAAAACTTGTAACATGTAGCCTGATTTGTTTTCTTTAAGTTGCAAAAAGAATCAGACCTAGATCTATTATAGATCACATGTTATAAACGGTCAAAACCTGTTGACCAATCTGTCAAAAATCGCGAACCCAGAAACTTGAAGAACAGAGTCCGTGTCCTACTTTGACCGGCCATATCTTGCTCATGATGTGATATTTTTGTGTTATAATGCTTGATAGTTGTAGTACTACATGTTGTCTACAAATTGTAATTGATAGATCTCATAAACGTTGCACGATCACCAAGTTATAAGTAATCAAAGTAGGTACCTAAGGCTGTTCTTCGGTTCTGGTAAACCCAGAATTTGAAGAACAAGGTCTGACAACGTTTTAGGAAGCTTAGATCTTGCAGGTTGTTCATGTTTTGACTATGGAATTGGTGTATACTTGTAGTACTACATTAGTACTACAACATCAAAGTTTTAACCAACCCATAAACGCAAGGATCAATGAATTAAACTCGGTTAAACCTAGTCCCTCGCTCACTGCCAAAATTCTGGGTTTGGCTCAAGAACACCTATAGCGACAGAAAGCGTCGCTATAGGCCTTTAGCGACAGATTATTATTATTTTTCTGGAAATTAATTAAAAATTAGGAAAAAATAGTTTTTAATTATTAAAAATATATAATAAATTATGAAAAATTATTTTAAAGTCTGAAAAATAGTTTTTAACTATTTTGAGTATATTTCAAAAATATTTAGTATTTTTGGAGTGTAAATAGTATTTATTTATTTAATTATAATATTAAATAAATTATTTAAAAATAGTTTTAATTCATGAAAAATAATATTATGGTATAAGAAAATATTTTTAAGTTATTTTTAATGACTTTTAATATTTTGTGATGAAATTCATTAATTAATCAATATTAATGATAATTAGTTTATTTAATAGATATATTAAATAAATTAAGGAAAAATGGAATTAATGCTTTATAAATCATATAAAAATGATTTAAGTGTTATAAAAATATTTTAAGTTATAAAATATAACTTTTGATATTTTGGCATGAAAATATTAATATTTTAAGTATCGGATAATGGATTAAAGTGTTGGAAAATTATATAAAATGATTTTTAAAGTATTAAAAATACTTTGATATATTATAATTATATTATAATATTATGTTATGATTTTCATTAATATTTTATAATAAATAAATATTAATGATTAAGGAATTATGTTGTATTTAATTCATTTAAATACGGTTTTAAGGATTAAAAAATGTTGATAAATGGTAATAATTATCCAAAAATTATTACGAGCATAGGAAAAATGTTTTGACTGATAAGGAAATTATCTATGATATTGTTAATTATTAAGTCAGAGTTTAATTGAACTTAAACTCGATAAAAGTCCGACTAGACCGTCAAGATATTAGAATTGTATCGGTTTCAAGTCAGACTGAAATAGTTTGACTTGATGCTAAGTCTTATGTGCTGTATAGACTGATAGGCTTATGTGGTAATGTGTTTAGGTTATTCTGTGGATATAAATATAACAGTGTTATACTGTGATGATATTATTCTATTTATTGGAGATTTATATTATTAATATTAGGTCTTCGGATAAAGCGTTATTAAATTGCGTGCGATAATCAACGGTTCAGGTAAGTTTTCTTATACTTAACTCTAATAAGAGTGTTTCATTCAAGCTGATGGTTAATCGTTGTTGATTGCCATGAAAATTGTACTTTGTACATCTTGCATGTATAAGTCAGGTATGAAAGGCTGATCACCTTCATTACCAGTTGGTTCAGAAATGTTTGTTCATGTAAAATACTTGTTCAGTCAAAATTTTGTTCCTGCTAGTTCACAATTATATTGTTGAATTATAGCTAGCCAATTATTCATACTCTTCAATCATGATATATCGTTAAATTGTTGTATATAAACTTGCCGGGCAACTTTTATGCTCACCCTTGCTATATCATGATAAAACATTGCAGATAAAGCGAATGCGTGTGGATACAGAAAAAGGTTAATGCCAAGTTCGGTGTGTGATAAAACGTGCGGCTATATTGTAATAGTTTATTTTGATAAATATTATTGTGTAATAGATATTTTATGAATGGTGTCTAAGTTAAGGTTACTCAACCTTGGGGATAAGTGTGTAATGTATTGTATAAACAATTTATGTTTATATCTTCCGCAATTAGTGATAGTAACAGTGTATCGGATCCGCGGCGATTCGGGGCCCGGATTTGGGGATATTACATCATCTGCACTGCCATCACAGTGAGTTCGATCGGTTGCCAGTTTCATATATACCTTCGCTCTCTTAATCTCTCATTCAACCTTTACTCAAGGTTTTAATCACATTCGATCGTTATCCATCCCATGAACCCCATGTTCATTATTCTTTCTTAATATCGAAGCCATACTAATCGTTGTATGCTAAGGCCGATCGTTCATTGCAACAACGTTGCATTCACATCGTCTATACGCTTTACATTCATATCTCATTACCATGTCATAACATCGAAATGTTATACATTACTATCGTCCGTCAACATCTAAGGAATCACCATCATAACAATCCCTCACGTTCGATTCATTGTGACTACAATCCCCGACTATCGGTCCCGTAACCCGTAATTACATTCTTTTAATCTCGTTCAATCTTTTCATTCAACCTTCATCAAAGGTTTAAAACACTCACTTAAGTGTTACATTAGTAAAACTACATGTTCGTATCTCTTTCTTGCACATCCCCAGTAGTTGAGCATTGAAAAGCTCATTACTGGCTTTTTCCCTGTACCGGCGCTGCGGCGCCGGTCCCCTTTACAACTCTCGCGCTGCGGCGCCACTCTGCAGTGTCGAACTGCCGAGGCTGGCGCTGCGGCGCCACTCTCTACACTAAGACTCGCGCTGTGGCGCGAGTTAGCAGTGTCTGGCTCTCCGGCCTGGCGCTGCAGCGCCACCATTCTTGGCATGCCTGGCGCCGCAGCGCCAAGACCTTCTTCCCGAATTTTTTTTTCTAAGTCTTTGGTCGTTCTGAGATACGTACTTTGAAATCTCATAACTTCTTCGTTATAACTCTGAATGGAGTCGTTCCAAAGCCATTTTCTTACTTATCTTACGTACTTTGATTACTCATGGATAGAACTTTGTTCTGAATCCATTAACCTACCATTCAATTGGCTTAATCTTCACCCTTCGTTCATTTTAATATTTTTAACGTTCTTCGTTCCTGCGTCCGTAATTCAGTCATCTGAACTCGGAACTCGTTCGTTCTTGAGTCCACGACTCACGTTTTCAACATTTTCTTACATTCTTATGAAACCCTACACATTTGGGTTCATTTACTAACTTTCAAATTATCGAACTTCTTTTACGAAATTTTTGCCATAACTTCGTTATAGCTCAATTCTAATCTGTTCTTCAAGAAAGTTTCCAACGTTCCTAACCAAGCAATAAGCATCTAACTTATACACGATGGTTTTAAACTTGTCCATCAACAACAATTACACTACGATGGTTTTAAATTTGTCCATCAACAACGTTCTTCGCGTTCTTCGCGTATTCTTCGCGTTCTTCGTTCTTAATCGATATTTTGGATTGCGATTTTATTTTTTCTTGGAATTTGATGTTATAGAACACCATTCCTTACTTATTTAACCTACTCATTCATAAGATTCATTCGGATCGCTCAAAATCCTTACGAATTTTATACTTCCTTAAGAAATTTATAAACTAAATTTATAATTCTTATTTCTTCGTTTTCTCATGAATTCAACCATATGAATTCATTCTTAAAATAATCTACTTCTTATCTTCATTAAGCTATGTTTTTGAACATAAAAACTTAAAGAAAATTTTGAAGAAACTAGGATTCGGATTACCATTCATCCTTAAATTCCTTCCGTGAGGACAAAGTTTGCTCACGAGCCAACTTTTCCTCTTTCGTCTCCCTTTCATCTTCCATCCAAACTCTCTCTCTTTCTCTCTCAAGTGTAGGATTTTCAATAATCCAAACAAATGAGCTTAAGCTTCCTATTTATAGATTTTCAAGGCTAGGGGCATTTTGGTCTTTTCACACCCTAACCTCCTAACTATTCATTACTTAAGGACTAAGTTAACTTAGCCCTCAAGTTTGCTTAGCCCTTAAGTTTCGTATTTCTGTCTTTCGGGTTTCGTTCGACAGTTTTAAAAACTGCGATTCTCGGAATCCAAATATTTTTGGATATTTCGTCTTTTCTTTACCGATTGAATATTACGTATTTTTCGAATTTTCGAAAAACTGAAAAATACTTTTCTACGATAAGCGTTTTCCTTCACGTTTTTCCCTAACGTAGCTAAACGACTGAAAAGTACACAGCAGTACTTTTCGTCATTTTTATTTTATCCGATTTCTGCACATTTTTCGAAAAAAACTTTATCGGCTTACTTAACTTTTCACGATATATTATCGTCAAATCTTTCGACGGAATGTCATTTCGACATACCGAACTCTCAAAAAGGCTTAAGTTATTCAAACCCTAACCCTTAGGTTTCGTCGGGTGAATAGTGCCTATTTCGTCTTTTTTTCCCGAAAATATTTTGTCTCCGAAAAAATTTATTTTCGTCTTGAAAATTCTTACTCGTTCAGTCTAGCTCGTAGCCAGAATCCTCCCAATTAATAATCATTCTAAGTTATAGAACGATTAATAAACACATAGCACATAATAGTATTAATAAAAATTTATTTTATTAATAACTAATTCTTTAAATCTTAATTTCTGGACAATCCGAATTTCCGGGTTGTCACACACACACACACATATATATATATATATATATAATATATAGTCTAATGTCCTTCTCTGATAACTTTATATATATTTATATATATATATATATATATGTATACATAAAAACCACTCAAATCAATCATGTGTACTGAATTTGCCAACATAATAATAATTGAAATACATAAAGTACCAAACGAAAAACAAACAGCAAACCTGATCCTCCTTTTCTAGTTAAATCGTACACAACTTCTCTCACAATACAATAAGTGGCGGCTTGTTCCCTTTTTCTTTTCCTATGGTTGTATAGGGAAAATAAGATTAGGTTTAGTTATTTATTTATTTATTAATAACTCTTATTAATTCTCCTAATTATAATTGGATTTATTATTACCCACATTTAATTAAATTAAAACCAATTAATTTTTAAAGGCCCAAATTGTACTAAATTATTTACCCATCTCTTATTAATATTTATTAGCCCACACAAATTAAATAACTAGTTTGACCCAAAATAGCTGACAAAGCCCAATTAATATGTTTTAAAACAAAATAATTTTTTTATTATTATTCAATATTTATTTATTTTTATTTTTATTTTTTTACCGGGTATTACAACTTAGATTTCCTTGTATCGTAGACATTGATATTTTCAAGACTGGTCACTCTAAGATCTTTTGACAACACTACGAACGTAGTCTTCTTTGACAGTCTTATGTGTATGAGGTTTCGCTTTCGTAATGTATTCCTCTTGACTGAAGCTCAATGATCCTCTGTTGTGAGCTCCCTTGAGGATTCTTTTCATATAGCATGTCTTTCTTGATTTGAGCATATATGACCCTTTTCATCTTTGGTTGCATGGCCTGCTCCCATATACAGATTTGCAGCCATGTGAGCTTTACTCAGGTTAGCTCAATGGGTCTTCAAGGACAGGCTTGGACATATAGAAATTTTATCAGAATCACTTCTGAGCAGTTGTTCGCCTTCTGATGGTTGAGTCTTCTTGACTGAAGTCTCATGCTTCAGCATTCCTTAGTGTGGTCAGACAGACCAAGTACCTGCAGGTTTAAATATATTTCTATTTTTGGTACCCATAATTAAATGGGTCCTGCTAGGTTAGTTTTCTAAACCCCTGTTCCTCTTATATTTGGATAATCATCACATTTATCACCAATAACATATTCATGCATAAAACTAGTTTTAGATAATACATTTTGATATGCATGAAGGTGAGCGTGTGTAAGGTTTGACATTTAATAACACACTCTTTATCTATGATGGTTTCATCATTTGTTGGGTTATGTTCATAATGTTTAATTGTTCACAGAGTGAGAATCAACTCTACGATTTAGGAGTATCTAGTTGATTCATGGAGCTGATCAGTTTCTACATATCATCAAGATACTTTTTTTTTAGAACTGATCATACTCTGTGTGTTATCAAACACTTAGAGCTAGGATTTGTACATACATACTAACCCACCAGCAAGGATTACTTCACATAGATTTAATTTGACATGTGATGCTCTTATGACCCATTTTAGGTTTCCTTAAAGGTGTCATCTTCAACCTAAAACTTGGATGGAGTGAAAGTTTATAGACATTTGAGTTTCCATCCTCAGGGTACTTTTTCTCGTCACCTTTTTAGGTATATTATGACTTCTTGACAGAATAATGTTATGGTTCATAAGAAGGTGCATTTATGATGTACACATGTATAATAATGAGGAATCATACCTTTTTACTGTCAGTCTCTTAACAGTCATTTATCTTAGATATACTGAGTTTAGGCATTTGTGTGCATAGCTTCACATTTTCTCCTGACAGCTTGTAGCTCTTGTTGGCCTTTAGTCGATCAATAGTGGTCTTGCAGATATAGGCTAGGAGGATCTCAGCCTCTTTAGTTCTTTGACATCTTTTAGTTCACAAAGTTTGCACCCAGCTGCTGGTTGGCCAGACACACGTCATACTTTATCTGACATTGAAGGCTATTCAAACATCTTCACTGATCTCGAGTTGACAGAGGTAGACTGCTAATGTGACATGTCATACTTTATCTGACATTGCAGTCTACTATTTCACCTACCCATCAGAGATGTCACTTTAATGTCTTGGGCAAGTTGAAAACTTTATTTCCTCCTTCTGATTTCTGGATCAGAGGTTGTCCTTTTGCATCAATGCTCTCAATAAGCACTTGTCTGAATATTACCCTTCAAATTGAACCGTTTCCAATTTTTCAGTCTTTTGCTATTCGAACTCTACGATTCTGATGCATGTCTTCGAGGACCTGATCATAGTGTCTTGTTGCTCATTGACTGGTAGATTTAATACTACGATCTTGAAGAGTGTTGATTTGATCTCCAATGTAGAACACATCTTCCTTCTATTGTGCAGTGCTTCAACACTTGTGTTTACTTCGACTGTTCTCAGAGACTGATGGCCTAACTCCTTGCTCTGGTCCCCTCTGAATACCAAGACACTTCAGATTTGTGGCACGTCTAGGTCGCTTTCTCCTTGTGATATCCCGTTCACTTATCATCAATGGACTGACCCTACGCTTAATCACTTTAGCTTTGTTCTTCAGGGACTAACCAGTATCTTGGTTCACTTTCCATCAGTTCTTTCTTTGTTTGGAAAACACTACGATCTCGGTTGCTTCCAAGATCGTTGTCTTCTATTCACTTGATAGCTACTGCACTTACTGACTTTCCTTAGTCAGTTACTAAAGTCTTCTTCTGATCTCCTTGTGGAAGACTTCATCTCGAATGGCTTCACAACTCAATCTTGATGTTGATTGGGTTGGTGCTTAGATCTCCTGTTTAGCTTGTATGCCACTCATTGAGTACTCTTTGGTTCCCTTCAGGTGGGATGTATTTTTGCAATGCCAACTAGAGGCTTTGTTCCTTTGGATATTCTGGGAGTGCTCATTAGTTGAGAATCGTATTTGCTCTACAATTCTGCCTTGGCATTGTGAGCACATTCTGCTGAGGTCGTAGTTCTGCACTCTATGATTCAGTTTCGGCTGTGCAGACACTACGAGTTCAGGATCAGATCTTGACACTCTACGATTTCTATCTTTGTGCTCGATGTATTCATCTGATATTGCTCGACTATAATTTTTGCATGTTATCAATAGACTCTACGACTCATAGTGTAGTCTACGATCCTCGACTTGGCTTCGGCATCAATAGACTCTACGACTCCGAGTGTAGTATACATTTCTGACTTGGCTTCGACAGATGTTCGGTCGGCTCATAGGCAGGCTGTCTCTACGATTCTGAACATGACTTCCTCAGCAGACTTCGGTCCTGAGGAAGTTCTACTCGACACACTACGATCATTCCTCGTCTCTCTTGACAGTCTACGAACTATGAGATCTACTATCTTGCAGACTACGATTCTGCCTCGACAGCTCTCGAGTTCTCCTTGACTCTCCTAGCAGACTACGATTTCTGGTGTAGTGCTCGACGATCAGGCAAGCCTATCTATTACATCATAAAATCAACCTAATATGCTTGATCTTTCTATATTTATAGTCCTTGTACATCATTTCTTTTTAAGGACTTTACAAAGCTTTTTTGCTTATGTAGGATCAACCTAAAATACTTGATCAATTTATTCTAAGTCCTTGTACACATGTTTGTATTATCTATCAAAGGACTTTATAGCTTTTCTTAATGCAAGCATACTTGCATATTATTCATTCATATATATATATATATATATATATATATATATATATATATATATATATATATATATATATATATCATAATCAAATCATATGTAAATAGGAATATCATTCACATGCTTATTCCTGACAGTTTGAAACCCGAGATACGTCAATACTTAATTTTCACAAACTGTGTTTGTATTCAGATGTTGTAAATAGGCATCAGTTATTAGTGTGCGATAACGAGTCAACCCAACCAAGAGAAAGCAGCCGGCAAAATGATAATACCAGTGGTAATAGTCATCGAAGCGGTGACAACAAACGTGGAGGGAATCAACATGCCATAAATGGTAACCACTTCGGTGGTAATCATGGCCAAGACCATAAAAGTGGACATTTCAAGAAGAGGAGATTCAACAATGATGGAAAGACGTCATCACCAGCACCCGTTGTTAAAGAAGGAGAACGACCACCTATCATATGCTTCAAATGCGGAGGGGAAGGACACATCAATCCAAACTGTACGCAGCAGTCCAAAATGTGTTACAATTGTGGAAGAGAAGGTCACCTAGCTAGATTTTATCATACTGGGAAGCCAAGTCTAGTTGGGATGGTGACACCAAATGCCATCCCAGACAAGTCAAAACAAGTAGTTCAAGGGAGAGCATTTGTTGTGACCTCCCAGAAAGCAAGGAACCTGAACGAGGTCATCACGGGTAAGCTTATCATAAACTTTAGCAAAGTATATACCGTATTTGATACCGGTTCTACCCATTCTTTTATTTCTTCCACTTGCGCTCAACATTTAAATTTAACTCAGGAGAAATTAGACTTTGACTTATCTATTGAAACTCCGTTGGGAGAAACCTTCATTACATCCACTGTTTATAAGTCTTATTTGATTCAAATCGGTAACCGTATGTTACCTGTCGATCTTATTTCATTGAAAATACTTGCATTTGACGTAATTCTAGGGATTGATTGGTTAACTACTCATCATGCAAAAATTGATTATTTTCGTAAGGTTGTTAGCTTTCATATTCCTAATCAACCTATTATGCGAATTCAAGCGACCAAACCACTAAAGTCAATCACTGTCATATCATCGTGGAAGGTTACAACTATACCATTCAATATCATCGTCATATCACCCATTTCTAAAACCCTTAAATATTGTTCCACTAAAGTCAATCACTGTCATATCACCCATTTCTAAAACCCTTAAATATTGTTCCACCCCGAACGAACGTATTATACGCCAAAGATGTTGTCTTGAGCTCTTGAAGGTTACAACTATACCATTCAATATCATCATGGAAGAACAAATGTGGTAGCTGACGCGTTGAGTAGAAGATCGTATGCGGTTACGAGTGTGACATTGTTAACATAAAAACCCATTTTGTATAACTTACAGATGATGAAGATAGAGTTAAAGACTCTAGGGACCCACGTGGTGATATCAAATATACGAGTAGAATCAACTTTAATCGATAAAGTTAAAAAGCTTCTCAAGCTACAGACCTGGAGCTGATGCATATGAGGAAGAAAGTGAAAGAAGGTGCAATTCTAGAAGCAAGAATCGATGAAGAAGGAATACTTTGAGTCAACTCCAGACTTTGTGTTCCTAACGATTCTGACTTGAAGTATAAAATCATGATGGAGGCGCACAACACACCATTTGCAATCCATCCTGGGAGCACCAAAATGTATCATGATCTTCGACATACATTTTGGTGGAGCAATATGAAGAGAGAGATAGCGGGGTTTATCTCAAGGTGTCTAACTTATCAACGAGTCAAGGCAGAGCATCAAGTGCCAAAAGCTCCATTGCAACCACTTGAAATTTCAGAATGGAAATGGGAGCACATTACCATGGATTTCGTTACTAGTCTTCCAAAGGTTTCTCAAGGCATAGATTGCGATTTGAGTCATCGTTGATAGATTGACCAAGTCTGCTCATTTCTTATCGATACGAAAAACTTATACACTTGAACGTCTTGCTCGTATGTACATAAATGAGATTGTAAGATTGCATGGTATGCCAGTATCCATAGTTTCAGATCGAGACCCAAGATTCACTTCATGATTTTGGGTTAGTTTGCAAAAAGCTATGGGCACGGATTTACGATTTAGTTCGGCATATCATCCTCAAACGGACGGGCAGTCGGAGAGGACTATTCAAACTCTTGAAGATTTATTAAGATCTGTGTCCTTAACTTCAAAGGAAGTTAGGACAAGTTAATACCATTGCTGGAGTTTTCCTATAACAACAGTTATCAAGCAAGTATTGGCATGGCTCCATTTAAGGCGTTGTATGGAAAAAAATGTCATTCTCCAGTATGCTGGGATGAGGTGGGTGAAGCAACATTGTTAGGACTAGAGTCGGTACGTATGACTACTGAAAAGATTCAAACGATCCGACAACGTGTAAAAACCTCACAAGATCGACAAAAGAGTTATGTTGATCTTCATCGAAAGGACGTGGAATTCAATATTGGAGATCATGTGTTGTTACGTGTTGCTCCATGGAAAAGAGTTACGAGATTTAGAAAGAGACAAAAGCTAAATCCTCGATTCATTGGCCCATTTTTAATCCTCGATCGAGTAGGAACTGTGGCTTATAGACTCGCCTTACCGCCAAGTATGTCTCGTGTTCATAACATTTTTCATATATCTATGTTACGCAAATATGTGAAAGACCCGGACCACATTATTGAATTAGAACCGGACGAGATAGCAGAAGATTTAACGTATGAGGAGGTACCTATTAAAATCTTGGATAAGAAGGATCATATTCTACGCTCCATGGTTATACCTCAAGTCAAAGTTTTGTGGAGAAACCACGATGTTAAGCAAATGACCTGGGAGTTAGAATCTAAAATAAAGTCAAGGTATCCTCACCTCTTTGACATACCTGGTACGCACCCTAATTTTGAGGACGAAATTTCATAAGAAGGGGTGGTTGTAAGACCCCAACTTTTATGAATAAAGATTAAATTTTTCTCAAAATATATTTTTGAATATAATGGTGTGGATTTGATATAATGTTATAGATGTGGGTATTATTTACAAATTTTGCAAAGTAAGTAAGTGGTTATATAATATTTGATTGGTCGGGGAATATTCGTACGACGGCACAATCATTGGTGGATCCCACAACGAAAGTATTGTCATAGTTAGAAAATGACAGAATTATCTTTTTATAAAAATAACGGTGAAAGTTTTACTGTTAAACTGTTGAACTACCCGGTGGTAAAAGTACAGTAATACACGTGGTTGCATAGTAGCATACGGTATTGATTATTGATGCTTACGTGAGAAGTCACTCAGTTATACTCAATTATTGCTACAGTAATTGCTGCATAATATCTTTCATATTATTAATTCAATAATTGTCACAGTATCATCTGCATAATATTTTATATTATTAAATAAATAATTGAGATGACAAAGTTATTCATATTATTATTTGCAATATTGACAATGTCTAGAAGTTCTGTCAAGGAGAGGTTTGGTCACCAAATTGCGCGCCAATAAGAAGAAATCATTATCGAAAAGCCCCCTCTTTCCTGGGAATGATCTGGTTGTTAAATATTGTGAGTTATAATATTAATGATGAATAAGTTCGTGTTGATTAAAGATGAAATTGATATTTTCATTATGTTGGGATTATTAGTGTTAGTGGAAATCGAGATCTATTTCGATAATAATGGATGTCTGGAGGCTATATTGACCAATCGGGTAATTAATCGGATAAATGAGCAATTAATTGCTATTAGTTCACATGCTTATAACTATTTTTTTACATGTGTGTACTATTGATTCACATACACGTACTATTAGGGGAGGTGGTGCAAGATTGATAATATTTGCATGACTAAATTAAAAATGGAGGTATAGATGAAGGTACTATACTGTAATTATTTTTTTCACATGATTGTACTATTGATTCACATGATTGTACTATTGATTCACAAGATGTACTATTAGGGGAGGTGGTTCAAGTTTGATAATACTTGCAGGACTAAATTAAAAATGAAGAAAAAGATGAAGGTATTATACTGTAATATTTTGAGCCCCAAAACGTGCAATTATCAAAACTATATTTTCCTATAAATAGAAGCTCATTCTTCTTTCATTCTCACCAATTCACTAAGACTCACAAGAGCATTTATAGAGAGAGAAACTTTACAGAGAAAGTAGAAGAAAAGCCTGCTACCTCACTATTCCAGTATCCAGTCTTTTTCTAATGTAAGGGATATTATTTTGTTCAGTATTCATAAGAATAATATTTTCTTCCATACTCTATAATATGTGAGTAATATTATTTCGTCTTGTATTCCTGATTATACCATCATTTGGTTAAAGTATTGCTTCTATATTCCGTGAAATTAGTAGAATATCCTTGAAATTTGTGCTTCATCTAGTATCGCTTCACAAGGATATTTTCTGCACATTCTTGTTAAATTTTAAGTTTTTCATATCGGAGTACTGTCCATGAGTACTATCCATTTATACGGTATTATTCACAAAAGTACTATTCACGGGTACTATTCACAAAGTACTATTCATAAAATACTATTCATAAAGTACTATTTATGAGTACTATTCATAAAGTACTATTCACAGAGTACTATTCCTGAAGTACTATTCATGGGGTACTATTAACTCAGGTACTATTCACCCGGAGTGCTATTTATAACAAAAATTGATTTCTTTTCGGTCCAAATAATTTTTGATACATTATCATTCTTGAATTTTACTCCACAAAACAGTATCATGTTGACAATTTGGATAATATTGAATTCAGGATAAATTAATCTTTAAAATTTTATCCTTGAACTTGTTTTATTGAATTCTTATATCATTTTCATCATGCTCGTGTTTATATTATGTTGAAAGTCATCTGTGGCCTGTAGTGCATAGATGGACTTGGTATGATTATGACCAGAGATTTTTCGGTATAATCATGACCATAATGTTACAAATGATGTGGTAAAAGTCCTCATTGGCCCGTACTGCATTGATGGACAGTTGTCGGCATAATCATGACCATTGATGAATACACGAATATCCTTGGCCCGTTGATAAGTAGGTTTTATACCTACTTATCTGGTATCTGTTACTTGAATTATTTGATTAATCTCATGTTTCTTAGTTACTTTTTATGCATTTTGTGTTCATTTTGTAGATTATATGCTTGGGAGTTGAAATCGCAAAGAATTGGTATGAAAACGCAAAGAAAAGCAATCCGGACATCGTTTGGGCTTTTATGTTTATTTCATGTTCTTGGTTTGGAACATGTATTAAATTGTAGAGCTTCTTCTTAGCTTTCCATAACATCTTGAATCATTCCAATCGGAGTTTGGATACAAGAGTTATGACATTTGTACCAACAGACGTCAAACGTCACAGTTTTGGGTGGCTATTTGCATAGCAGTCACTTCCAGCCCAATTTTGACCTTCATCCGTTCGTTATTTCTATAATCATAAAGAATGAAATTTGTATATCCCGTCAATATCTTCGATTTGATAGGTAACAGGCCTCGTAACCCTACCTGGATCAAACGTTATGGTTGATTTCCCAAAGGACATCAGAGAAGAAAAGTTTCTTTCATAAAACTGCCGCCGGGGTGGGCATGCAAGCGTCAAAGCAGGCCCCTAGCCCGCCGGGACGGGCCCAAAACAAGGCTAGACCCACCCCACCCCCACCCCACCCCAAGGGGCGAGGGTATGCCCAGAACATGCGAGAAAATGCGAATTTTGGTCCAATTTGAGTCTGGGAAGGATTGTTTCGATCCGATTGACACAAGGACTTCCAAGAGGACTTCCAAGAGGACTTAAAGACATATAAATAGACTTATAAAAGGAGGAGAATCACAAGGATTAGGGGAGATTAGAGATTAGATAAAGGATTCCATTAGATTACATTAGAGTAAATGAGATCAAAACACTAGTTCTTGTTAGATTTGGAGATTGAAGCAACTTGGAGACCATTGAAGATTCAAAGTAGGAGCAAGGAGGTAGGATAAAATCTACAGACAATAGATTCTATCTTCTTATCTTCTTCTATCTTTGTATTTTAATGATTATTCAATTGTGGATTCTTAGTTTTAATTCAATGAATTAATTCTTTGTTTGAGATTACAATGGATCTTATTGTGTAGTTAATTTTAATATGCTTCGCTACCAATTATTATGTTCTATTGTGAGGATTGTCTATTGTGATTTGGACCTAATTTCTTAATTGTTTAGCTAACAATTACCGTGATAATCTATATGAACTCGAGAGATGAAGTATTGATTTATGATTCTTAATTGTTTGCATAGATAGAATTCATGATTCGTGTTTAGGATAGAGATATGCCTTTACGCCATATGTAATCTTATATAGAACTTGTGCTTTAAATCCTTTTTAATTGTAATTCATATAGAGATATAGTGGATTGGTTAATTAGGGTGTCTTGCTTAATTCTATCATCTGTGGATTTAAGTGAGTATGGGTATTATGCATCGAGAGGTGGTTTTATCTGCTTTAGTGTTCTTGATTAACAATTTAGGATAGAAAATAATTGATGAGAAGTGTGTTAACTTAAATGAAGCAATAAGTGAAGTTGTGATCTTAAATCTCTGTAATCTTAATTTAACTAGTGGTAATTAGAATTAGTTTATTTATAAATTGAAATTCATTCGTTTAAATAAGATTGTGTTGGTTCCAGGTTAGTACTTGGTGATTTTTATAAAACAATTCCTCGTGAGAATGATACTCTACTTTCACTTTATTACTTGTTGACCACGTATACTTGCGTGTTGCGCGTAATTAAATTTTACCCAACACCCGTAATGCATAGATAATTTGTGGTCGTGATACTAAAGAATATCCTTGGCCGTAGTGTAGGGATGATTCGATGATGTGGATTATTTATTAAGCTGAGTCTCAGCGATAAAAGTGATGAAAAAGCTTTTAAATCATAGAAGATAGTAGATTTTATGCTCTACTTGACTCTTTTGATGGATTGCTTGTTCCGCTGCAGTTAAACTTGATGTTTGTTAAATTTTATCAGTTTACCACTGTTGAAGACTAACGATAAATTATTCTGCATTATCTTAGTCATAATATTTCTTACCGAGCTAGTTGAGTTCACCCTTTTGCTTTCATTGTGCTCTTCAAGAAATGAGAATGTAGCTGGGACTAGTCGGGGAACGGAGTGACGGTCCATATGATAGCATTAGTAGTCCTCACTATTCTATGAAATAGTGTGATAATAAATGTATTGAGAACTCCATTTGAGTTGAATATTGTCTAGAAGATAATATTCGTATTAAAACTCTCAGTTTATGTTTTGTCGTATTTTACACGACAGTTGTATTATTAAGTTATATTTGAATTTTGTACCATATATTTGGCGACTCAAGATGGGTGATGTATACCTATTTTGGGGGCGTCACAATTAACATCAATTTCATTAGTTTAGTTTTCATTTTTATCAACTCTATAATCCTTAACTTAGGACTTGATTATCCTACTCATTCACGTAACACGAAACTAAATTCTCAATTATATCCCGGTATACGACATGGTGATTGCAAACCAATTCCAATTCAAATAACATCACATTACAAACTTTCACAACTTAATAGTACATAATTTATAGTTTCAAAGTTGTGATCACAACATGTTGTTATGTCTTATAACATGTTTTAGGACCTTTACAATCATTAGAATATGTTAAGTTAACAATTTCCACGCTATGCTGCTAGCAGCTCAACACTAGGTCTGTGAGAGCCTCGAATCAGGGTCCCAAATCATCGCGGATCTGATTCTAACATTCTATCACTATTGCGAAAGACATAAACATAAATTGCTTATACAATAAACTTTACACACTATTCCCCAAGGTCGAGTAACCTTAACTTATACACAATTCATAAACTATCTAACATATAATGTTATTATCATATTATACTGTTAGTTCCCGGAGGCACAATAGTTATCTAGAAGGGGGTTGAATAGATATTTAAAAAATCTTTTCGTTTTAACTTGTTAGTTGATAATGATTAAAACTTAGCGGAATTTATATTTGTTTTAATCTCCCTTAATATAGTGAGTTTACAAGAGTGAGGCAGTTATAGCAATTATGGCAGATATGGCAGTTATTGCAAGAATATAATAGACATAGTCGTTTTAAGTGGTTCAGAGCACTTAAAGCTCCTAGTCCACTCTTCTATTCCTCGAGTAGGAAATACACTAAGGATGTCTTTTATACTTTTTGAATCACACAGATTCCTTCTAGACCAGCAGTCTAGGAACTTCTTAGTTAACTCTTGAACTCTTCAAGTCCAGTAGACTTGGCTCTTCATAGTTCACTTAGAACTCTTCTAGTCCTTCTGACTTGGAACTCTTACTTCAGTTGATTGGTTGTTGTTAAGTTCTTGATGGTTGCTACTCAGTTGATGTTAAGTACTTGTTAGAAAGAACTGAGTAGCTGAGCAAGATTTTCTTTTTCTCTAATCGTAGAGTTGAGCGTTGAGTGTTCTTGTGTGTTTTTGTTCAATGCTTGCTTATTTCTTTCATCTGTATATCTTTTGCATATATGTGATCTTGAAATCTATCCGTTTGATCGATCCATTGAAGCATTAAATGTGTTTGACATTTATGTACTTTAATGGAGACTTTTCTACACATCTTCTGAATTTCATTCTGGCCCACTGACACAGTAGACTGCTTTCTCACCTAACACCTGAAAAGGTGTTTTTCTCTTACCAATGGTACTTTTCTTAGCTTCTTCAATACGCTTCTTTGTTGCATACTAAGGATATCTTTTGTACCATTGGAACTGGTGGGGACTTCAATATTTTAAACCCATTCCATATTTGTTGGAGATATATCTTCAAATAAAAAGGTAGGGCTTGATACTTCTGACATACGGCAGATCGTGGTGACTTGTTACCTTGGTGTTTGGTCTGATTTCATCAACCAAGAGCACTACGATTTTTTTTAAAGACTTGCACACTACGATCTTTACTTGTTTGCTTGCAAGTTCAACGTTTCTGAGAGCACACTATGATTTTTGAGTTTGTTCGGCAAACATTGGGACCACTCTACGATTTCTGAAAAGGCCCTTAAGGCAGGCACACTACGATCCTCGAAGCTCTACGTTCTACCTTGGCTTCTGTAATCTTGATCAGCTTGATACACTACGATCTCTTTGAAGCCTATCTATTACATCTCAAGATCAACTCTAACAAGTTTGATCTTCTTTTCTATACATTCACTTACAGAATGATATACATTAATAGCTTAGATCAACCTAACAAATTTGATCTATCACTAAGTCTTTATACAAATATTCCTTGAAGGACTTTATAAATAATCATGAGCATTTATATTTAAACATCAAATCAAAATATGCACTTTCCCAATAATCTCGCCCTATTTGATGTTGACATAACCAAGGAGATTTGTTGTCATGATTATTAGTTTCTACATGCAATTTCAGGAAAGTAAACATGACATAGTATTTCAGTGAGCAGCTGAAATTTCTAAAGAATAAGCATGAATTTATTGATGTTCGAAGAATATTACAATTTAGCTTTACATCAATAAGAATTGAAACTTTCACTTATCTCTATTTCCTTGATCTTTTGCGAGGAGGATTGGCATACTCCTCAGCTCTTCTTTTTCTTCTTGCATCATCTCATCTGGCTAGATCTTCCAGCTCACTAGGGCTTAGCCTAGGATTTTGATCATGCCTATTCATGAATGCAGGATCTCCAGTTGGCATTCTAAGACCTGTGGTGGTGACATTTTGTGAGCTGGTAGCTGGCCCTATACTCCTTATTGGCTGAGCCATTAAAATTTCCTACTGATTAGGTCGTTGAGTCTGATGGCTGGATTGTGGAGTCTGTTGGTGGAATTACCTTGCAGGAGGACTCCTTCCTCTACCTCTGCCCTGGCCTCCTTGACCTCCTCTGCCTCTGCCCTGGCCTACTTCTCATTTCCCTTTATTATCCCCCTTTATGTCAGCATCAAGGGTTCGAATGTCTTCGGATAGTCGAGCCATTCCTTGGACGAGCTCGTTGAGTTGGCTTTGAGTTTGAGCAATGTCCTCTCGATTTTCCTTTATCAGAGCTTCAGATTGAGCATCCCTATTTTTGAGAACGGCTAGAACACTATCAGTTTGTTGTTCTTGGGTTATGTATGCTTCTTGAAATTCTTTGACTGCAGTGTTCAAACTGATGATGTTCTCTATCATAAGCTTATTCTGGGCTTCTTTAGTGTTCTATAATGTAAGAACAGAATCTTTGTGTCTCTTAGCGGCTATGAAGTGAATATCATCCATGTCCTTTATGTTTTTAATCATTTCCTTGATAATCTCCCTCAGCTTCTTAGTAAGCTCAGCGTTTAGGGTGCCTGGGAGAATGTTTACAGCAATGATCATGTTTGTCAGTCTGAGATGAATGAGTTCTGAGTGAGCTTAAAAGCTCTCATTGATGTCCTTGATCATGTTCTTGGACACTTCATTTAACTCAGCGTGGACAAATTTGAGAGTAGATCACTGATTTGAACATTGTTTAAACGAGGGGATGTTTTCTTGAATTGATCTTGCAAGGAGAAGAGGGAAAGATTAAGGTTGAAGTATTCATTTGTGGATGAAAAGGGAATATCTGATGGAGGGGCCTGAGTTTGGGTGTCTGGAGTAGGTGACTCTACAATTTCTCCTTGGGACTCTACGATGGGGCTAGAGTCAGTGATCGTAGAGATGATGGGAGTTGGGATCAATATGAAGTTTGGCACGTTTGGTTCATCAATTACAGAATTTTTGGATTTTTTAACTGGGGATTGACTTAGTGGATTTAGAACCACGTCCAACTAGCTTGGAAATTCATAAAATTGACTGGAAAATGATAGTGGATAGTGATTCACTCTATAAAGAATTGGGACAGTTAATACCGCACGCACCATTCTTGAGGAGGGATCATTTGTGATGAGCTTCTTGGCAAAGTTGAAGTTGTTTGGAAATCCATGGGCTAGCACAGAGATGGCTGGATATTCCTTGAAGCTCCAAAACATGTGGCTCCAAGAGTTTAGAATTTGAGCTTGATGATAGGGCATCCTAGGGAGATAGGAGAACAACTGATTGTAAAGTTAACTCATATACCCATCATGGCCCACGGCTGTGATCTCAAGTTCATCATCATCTTTGTCTTCCTCTTCTTCTCCATCTTTTTTTGATGATTCCACTATGTCAATGACTTCCTTTTGACTTTCTTGCTCAGGCTCTCCCTCATTTTCTGCATGAGCAGCTTCTTCTATAAAGGGGATATCATGAGGTTCCCCCTCAACATGATCATCCGTCTATAGGACTAATGGCTCCCCCTCAGCTGGACCATTTTCTATCATGAGAACTTCAGGTATCTCCCCCTCAACTTGAGTTATGTCCTGTTGACTTTCTTTGAATAGTTCCTTTACGGCAGCCACTTTATGTCTTCCTCTTTGAGTAATCCTTAATTGATAAGGATGTACTTCTTGACCAATTTTTGTCTTGGTTTTCAAGATTGAGCCACAGCCTTAGGACTTCCTTGAGCTTCAGCTCTGTCCTATTGATCAGTTAAAACATCTGGTGCAGCAGCTTCCTTGCTTGAGGTGTTCGGTCTGGTCTCTACGATCGGTAGAGACTCTACAATCAAAAAGACAAATGGCCTCTTGGACTTGTGACTGATTTTGTTCTTTTTCAGCAGCTGTGATATAGTGGCTCTATCTTCATCAGCATCAGCTTGCTATTCTTTCCTTCTTAGGATTCTCAGAGTCTCAATATCAGAGGACTCTATAGGTATGTCAGTGGTAGACCCTTGAGGTTCTTCTACCATCCTAGTCTTTAACTTCCTCTTGCCCTTGCTTTTTCTGATAAGGGCAGATGGTTCTTCCTTGTTGGTTTCTTCTTCTTCTGCAGTCTCTTTGATGACTGACATATTTCTTGGAATCTCTGATTCCTTTAGATCACCAGTTCTTCCACTGGACTCAGTCATCATGCGTACATACTTAGTTGGATTCCTTTTCCAATTCTCAAACAGTTGTTGGGTCATTCGTCTATTTGGATTAATGGACTCTCCTTCATTGTCCCCAATCTTATCACCCAGAGCATATTGTAAGATGATGCTTATAAATCGCCCGTAGAGCATCTTTTGAGATTCCTTTGTCTTCTTCGAGTTGAGAATCCATTTTCCTATCCATTCCAGCAGTAGAGCTCCATAGTTAAGCTATATCCCACAGCTTATGGCAGTCATGAGCTTTAGCTGCACTTCATTTACAGAATCGTGCCCAGTGCTTTTGCAACATATACACTTCCCAATAATGTCAGCCAAAAATTTGTACCTCTAAGGGAACTCCTTCTTCTTGTATCCTTTGACAGTGGGGGATTTCTTGTGATACATCTTCTTAAGCCCTACATGGAAATCGATGCCATCTAAAAACATAAAACCTTCGGATTTAAAGCCTAGGGCTAGATTGACGTTCTCAGCCTTTAGATTGATTTCCACGTCTTTGACTCTCATTGTGAGGACTTCATTTTCATATACTCCATTTTTGTAAAACTCATTTATTAACTTTGGGTAGATCCATGTGCTCATACCCAGAGCGTCTTCGAGACCGACCTTCTTCAACAATGTCAGAATCTTGTGAAATTTGGGTCCAGTGGTTTTGAAGTCATCTAAGCATAGTCTGTATCCAGAGACGACGTTGGAGGCTGCCATTTCTATCGTTGAAGAGAGTATTATTGTTTGAGCTTTCTTTGGGGTTAGGGTTTCTACTTGTTGAGAGAGAAAAAAAGAGATAGGCCTTTTGAACTTTTGATTTCAAAAAGGCATTTTTGAACTGTACTTGTAGTGCCCCTCTCTCTATTTTTGTTTAGTTGGGCAGGTGTCAAATTCTACTTAGCTCTACGAATTTGACTGAGGAGGATTGTACTGATTTGGCCTTAGCTCCTTCAGAGCTGATGTGTTCTTAGGGAGGACTACGATCGTTGAGGTAGCATTTGTGATTGTTGAGTCTGCTTTGCATTCGTCGAGTCTGAACTATGATCGTCGAGTCTGTTCCAGCAATCGTCGTGTCTAAACTACGATCGTCGAGTATGTCCAGCCGTCGTCGTGTCTGAACTACGATCGTCAAGTCTGACCGGATTCTTGTGATGAGTTTTTGACTTAGCATTCTTTTAAGGTGGCTCAGGAAGGGCCAACCTCTTGGAGTAAGTCAAGGGTTAGGTTTGTTCCTGAGGCGCTTATAGGAGAGATTGCTTTGTTTTGAAATTTATCATCACAGGATGCTCTTTTTGTTTTGATGATGGGGTTCTGCTATCGTTGAGTATGTACTATGATCGTTGTCTTTCATGTCACTTCAGCTCTACGATCGTGGACTTCCTTTGATCATGTCTACAATTTCAACCATAGCCTTTGTATCTGTATAGTTAGCACATACTATAGCATATATTTCACGGTTGTAAATTAAGTATTCCTAGCTCACTTATTAATTAGTTAAACCTAGATTCATCTAGAGGTTTTGTAAAAACATCAGCAAGTTGATTTTTAGTAGGGATATATTGTAAAGATATAGTTCCATTTTGCATATGATCTCTAATGAAGTGATACCTTATTTCTATATGCTTAGTCCTAGAATGCATGACAGGATTATGAGTTATTGCTATGGAACTTGTGTTATCACAATGAATGGGAATGGATTTGAAATTAAACCCATAATCAGCTAGCTAATTTTTCATCCATAGGATCTGAGCACAGCAGCTGCCAGCAGCAATGTATTCAGCTTCTGCTGTATAAATAGATACTGAGTTTTGCTTCTTGCTAAACAAGGACACAAGTCTATTTCCTAGCAATTGACAAGTGCCACTGGTACTCTTTCTATCTATTTTGCAGTCTGCAAAATCAGCATCTGTGTATCCTGTTAGTTCAAAAGAGGACTCCTTGGTGTACCAAAGCCCCAAGTGAGGTGTACCCTTGAGATATCTGAAAATCCTCTTTACAGTAGTTAAATGTGATTCTTTAGGATAAGCCTGAAATCTAGCACATATGCATGTTGCAAACATTATATCTAGTCTATTGGCAGTTAGATATAGAAGAGAGCATATCATACCTCTATATTGAGTTATATCAATACCTTTACCTTTTTCATCTTTGTCAAGCTTGGTTGCAGGAGAAATTGGGGTTTTCATGGGAGAGGCTGATTCCATGCCATATTTCTTAAGTAAATCGTTGATGTACTTGGCTTGGTTTATGAATATTCCTTCATCAGTCTGCTTTACTTGCAGTCCAAGGAAGAATTTCAGCTCACCCATCGTGATCATTTCAAACTTGCTCTGCATAAGCTTGGAGAATCTCTTACATAGCTTTTTATCAGTAGAGCCAAAAATAATATCATCAACATATATTTGAACCAATAAGACTTTGTCTTTATGCTTTCTAAGGAATTATGTGGTATCTACTCTACCTCTAGTGAATCCATTTTCGATAAGAAAGTTAGTTAGTGTTTCATACCATGCTCTAGGTGCTTGTTTAAGACCATATAAGGCTTTGTCTAATCTATAAACATAATTAGAAAGAGATGGATTGATGAAACCTAGAGGTTGCTCTACATAGACTTCTTCTTGAAGTTCACCATTCAGGAATGCACTTTTGACATCCATCTGAAATACCTTAAATTTCATGTGAGCAGCAAAGGCAAGGAAGATTCTGATGGCTTCAAGTCTGGCAACAGGTGCAAATGTCTCATCGTAGTCAATGCCTTCTTCCTGAAAGTAGCCCTTGGCCACTAATCTTGCCTTGTTCTTGGTTATTTCTCCATCTTCATCCATCTTGTTTTTGAAGACTCATTTGGTTCCAATGACAGGATGACTCTTTAGTCATGGTACCAATCTCCATACTTTGCTTCTTTCAAATTGGTTGAGTTCTTCCTGCATGGATTTTATCCAGCTGGAGTCTTCCATAGCATCCTCTTTCTTCTTAGGTTCCATTTGTGACAGGAAGCTTAGATAGAAGCATTCATTCTGGGTGGCAGCTCTTGTTTTTACTCTTGCACTCGGATCTCCAATGATTAGATCTTGAGTGTGATCTCTTGCCCATCTGTTTCCTGTTGGGATATCTGTCCTTATACCTTCTTGTCTTAGGCCTTCAAGATCTATTTCTTCTTCTTGTTGTGGAGGTTCATTGTATGGCATATGCCTCTCTACGATCTCATTTCTTTGCTCAACGATTTCAGTATATGGCACTACGATCGTAGTGTTGAGCTAGACGGCCTCATTCGTAGTGTCTGAGCTGTCAGTCGTAGTGTCTTGAAGCACTGTTTTGTCATGGTCTGTTTCATCAAAGATGATGTGAATCGAGACTTCAACACTCAGTGTCTTTTTGTTGAACACTTTGTAGGCCTTGTTGTCTGTGGCATGTCAAAGAAAGATTCCTTCGTCTAACTTGGGCTGAAATTTTGTCAAGTACTGCTTTCCATTGTTGAGGATGTAGCATGCACAGCCAAATACATGAAAGTAGCTGACACTTGGCTTTCTTCCTTTCCACAGTTCGTAGGGTGTCTTCTTGATCGTAGAGTGTATCAGTGATCTATTCTGCTTGTAACATGCAGTGTTGATGGCTTCTGCCCAGAAGTATTCAGGTAGATGGGCTGCTGCTAGTAGAGTTCTTCCAGCCTCTATCAAAGTTCTGTTCTTTCTTTCAGCTACTCAATTTTGTTGAGGATTTCGTGGAGCTAAGAAGTTATGATTGATGCCATTGTCTGTGCAGAACTGGTCCATTTTTGAGAAGTCAAATTCTCTGCCATGATCACTCCTTATAGCCTTGATTTTCTCTCTTTTCTCGTTCATCACCAGCCTAAACATCTTGATCAGTTGGGAGCTAGTTTCATCCTTAGAGGTTAGAAAGAACACCCATGTGAACCTGGTGTAGTCGTCGACTATGACCAGTGAGTATCTCTTCCCTCCAAGACTTGTTGTTGGAATTGGCCCGAATAAATCCATGTGGAGCAGTTGCAGAGGCTTATCGATTGAGTTGGCAGTTTTGCTCTTGAATGAGCTTCTGGTTTGCTTTCCAAGCTGACAGGCATTGTATGGCCTTTCTTTCATGAAGTTGAACTTGGGTAGGCCTGCAACAAGATCTTTTAAAGTCAGCTTGGACATGCTTTTGAAGTTTAAATGAGACAATTGTTTATGCCATAGCCAGCTCATTTCTTCAGATGCTTTAGCCAAAAAGTATATTGTTTCATCTAAGCTTAGCTGTCCAAGATTCACTGTATAGACATTTTCCTTTCTTGTTTTGGTTAGCTTTACAGCAGATGTCTTCAAATCTCTGACTTGACACTGATTGTTGAGGAATGTTACTTGATGACCCTTGTCGCAGAGTTGGCTAATGCTTACAAGATTATGTTGTAGTCCTTCCTCATAAGCCACTCTATTGGAGGACATTGCTCCATTTCCAGCTGATCCATATCCTCTCGTCTTGCCAAAACCATTGTCTCCAAAAATGACTGAGGGACCTTCCTTTTCTATGTATTTAGAAAAAAGAGCTTTGTTCTCAGTCATGTGTCTTGAGCATCCACTGTCCAGATACCAGGTCATGCTCGTGGAGCTCTTTTCCTATGGTAACATCAAACCTTCATTTTGGTACCCATATTTGCTTGGGTCCTATTTTGTTAGTACCCTTGGGGACCCAAATCTGTTTGATCTTGGGTCTCACATACATGGAATTATAATAGCATCTTGTAGCCTTGTGACCAACTCTATTGCACACAAAACACTTAGTATGATGCATACTTGTGTGTGTGAGAGAGTTCATTCTCCATTTGGACTTTTGTGGTTCTTTAGTCATTCTTCTGTTAAACTGATTTTCCTTCTTCCACATGTCCTTTCGTCTCATGAAATGTGAGGAGTGTATCTTACCTCTACTGTACCTTCCCAGTTGGTTCGTAGAGTTGGTTTTATTTAACTCTACGATCCTTAGAGGTTGGTAAGTAGAGGATGGGTTACTCTTCTCTTTTCTAAAGCCCAGGCCAGTATGAGATCCTTTACTCCTTGGAGTATGGATGGGAACAGTGGAACAGGGTTGGGCTGGTTCTTCCTTCTGTGAGGATTTCACAAATGTAATACCTCTACTAAAATTTGAAGCATTACCAGTGCTAGTTTCCTTTATATTTTCCAAATATGGCTCTGAGGTGGATTCTCCAAAGCCTAAGCCTGTTCTGCCAAATGTACTTCTCTGACTAGAGAGCAGGGAGTCCATGGATGATGAGGATTTGTTCCATGTAGAGATAGTCTTTTCTAGTTCCTCAACATTAGAGGTTAGATTGGACTCTCTTTGTGCATTGAGCTCATTAGTCTGTTTAAGATCTCATTCTCGGCCTCAAGCTTGGAGAGAAAGTTAGTACTTAGAAGAGCTGTTTCTAACTCTTCTTGAACTTTCTTTTTCTCCTCTTGAAGAAGTGAATAATCCTTCGACAGAACTCTGAACCGTTTCATGTATTGATGTAGATCAGATGTTATGCCATGCAGTGCAGTTCTTAAATCATTAATGTCTACATCAGGAGAGTTGAAATCAAATACTTCATCGATACTTACTTCGTGTATGTTGGAGTTCAGTTTGTCCTTTGCATGTTTGGTCATTAGGCACAGATTAGCCATTTGAGGGTCTTCATCATCTCCAGATTCAGGATTTGAGTAATTTTTTGAATCACTCCACGATCCTCCAGCTACAAGGCCTTTTTCTTTATTCTGAGGCCTTTTGTTACCTTTGTATTCCTTCTTTGCATGTGATTTCTTCTTCAGTTCTTCTCTGAGAGGTTTGTTGTAGTTGGCAATGAAATGGCCAGGCTTCTTGTAGTTGTAGCATAAATCATTCATTTGCTCCTGGCTGCTGTAGTTGTTGACGTTCTTTGGCTTGCTGGTTTTGCCTTAACGCATGAACCTTCTTAGTCTTTTTACCAGCATTGCAAAGTCCTCATCATCGTCTTCATCATAGTCAGATCCAATTTCAGTGTTGACCTTTGAGGTACTTTTAATGGCTTTGAGAGCAACACCCTTATCCTTCTTTCTTCCTTCTGATAGAGTTTCTACTCATTGAGTCAGCTCCAATTCGTATGTCAGAAGGTTGCCATATAGTTGTTATGACAGTCATCTCATGTAGATTCTTTGACTCTCTGATGGCAGTGGTTTTGGTATCCCATCTGCTTGGTAAGGTTCTCATGAACTTTATGATTAGATCTTTGTTTGGATAGATCTTTCCATATGCTCGTAGAGAGTTGAGTAGAACGTTGAATCTCTCGTAGGTGGCAGTGAAGTTCTCTCCTTGAACGTGTGCGAACATTTCATATTGTTGTATTAGGAGAGATTGTTTATTTTCCCTTACTTCTTCCGTTCCTTCATGCATGATGAGTAGTGTTTCCCAAACCTCCTTTGTTGTTTTGTTGTTGACCACATTTTCGAATAGATCATCTTCTAATGATTGAAACAAAATGTTTTTAGGCATCTTGTCGAGTTGAACAGCTCTCTTCTCGTTGTCTGCCCACTCCTCTTTGACTTTGATTTGTATTTATTTGGATCGTCAGTAGTTGTTGCAAGCTTTGTTGGAACATAGGGCCCATTCTGAACAGTCTCAAATAGATATTCATCTATTGAGTCCATATATGCTTGCATTCTTACTTTCCAGTTTGTAAATTTATCTTTGTTGCACATTGGTGGCTTGCTGCCTCCTCCAGTCCTTGATTCGCTTGGTAAGTGTGACATTGGATCTACTTAAGCTTTGAAGACTGTATAATAGAACCTGCTTTGATACCAATTGTTAGTTGATGAGTGAGTTTTATACACATGAATTGGATACATTCAAGCTTAATTTATTGTTGTTCTCAAGTCTTTTAGGATGTTTTTATGTGTTTGTGTTTATTCATGCATTTTTTATATTGTTTTGTAGGAATTGGGACAAAAGTTACTTGGATCGATGTTTGGGGTGGCTAGATTCGCGTTTTCATCTTGCCATTTACACAGCAGTCACTTCAGATCCAATTTGACTATATCTCCGGATATTATTTCGCGAAACTTCAAGAATTAAAGTTGTAGATCTACTTTTCCTCTTTCCAGAACATCTTGAATCATCTAAATCGGAGTTCGGACGAAGAAGTTATGGCCATTTTCCCAAAGGACGTCGGAGCAGAAAATGTTGGAAAAAGGAGCAAGCGCCTAGGCGCTCCAGCCAAAGCCAAATCAAGCGCCTAGGCGCTCCACACGACCCAAGCCTTCTGTAGGCAACCACCTAGGCAGTCCAGACAGCACAATCTCAAGCGCCTAGGCGCTAGGAAGCAGAGTTTGAGAAAGGCTTGGTGCGGGCCTGGACGCGTTTTGGGCGAATTTTGACACCTTTTTGACTCCAAATTGGATTGGGTTTGTTCCTAAGCTAAAAATTAGACTTGTAACCTATAAATACATGATGTAAGGCATAAAATAGGAGGAGATTACATAGATTAGACTAGATTAAACACTCCTTTAGATTAGAACATAACCCTAGTTCTAATTAGATTTGGAGATTAAAGCAACTTGGAGACCATTGAAGATTTAAAGTAGGAGCAAGGAGGGAGCGTCAAGTCTACTAACAATAGATTATTTCTTCTCATCTTCTTCTATCTTTATCTTTTAATGATTATTCAATTGTGGATTCTTAGTTTAAATTCAATAATCATGAACTAATTCTTTGTTTGAGATTACAATGGATCTTATTGTGTAGTTTATTTTAATATGCTTCGTTATCAATTAGTATTTTCTATTGTGAGGATTGTCTATTATGATTTGGAATTAATTTTTTAATTGATTGGCCATCAATTACCGTGATAATCTATATGAACTTGAGAGATGAAGTATAGATTTAGATCTAATCATGATAGCTTGTGTTCAGGATTTTGTTAGTAGCTTAAACTTGATGAGTGTTAAGGTAGAGATATGCTTGACGCCGCATGTAATCTTATAGAGAACTTGTTCTTCAACTTTCTCCAATTGTAATTCACATAGAGATATAGTGGGTTAGTTGGTTAAGGTATTTAACGGATTTCTATCTTAATTGTGGATTGACGTTAATACGGTATTAGTGCATCGAGAGGTGGTTAATACTACTTTCGTGTTCTTGATTAACAATTTGGGATAGAGAATAATTGATGAGAAGTGTGTTAACCTAAATGAAGCAATAAGTGAAGTTGTGATCTTAATTCTCCATAATCTGATTTTTAATTAGTGGTAATTAGAATTAGTTTAGTTAAATATTTTAATTTATAACATTAAATTCATTTGTTTAAATAAGATTGAGTTGGTTACGGGTTAGTACTTGGTGATTTTTATTAAATAATTCTCTGTGGGAACGATACTCAACTTATCACTTTATTACTTGTTGACCACGTATACTTGCGTGTTGTGCGTAATTAGATTTTACCCAACATTAGTTCCCAGAGGCACAATAGTTATCTAAAAGGGGGTATTGAATAGATATTTAAAAAATCTTTTCGTTTTAACTTGTTAGTTGATAATGATTAAAACTTAGCAGAATTAATATTTGTTTTAATCTCCCTTAAGATAGTGAGTTTATGAGAGTGAGGAAGTTATAGCAGTTATGGAAGATATGGCAGTTATAGCAAGAATGTAATAGACACAGTCGTTTTAAGTGGTTCAGAGCACTTAAAGCTCCTAGTCCACTCTTCTACTCCTCGAGTAGGAAATCCAATAAGGATGACTTTTACACTTTCTGAATCACACGGATTCCTTCTAGACCAGCAGTCTAGGAACTTCTTAGTTCACTCTTGAACTCTTCAAGTCCAGCAGACTTGGCTCTTCACAGTTCACTTAGAACTCTTCAAGTCCTTCTGACTTGGAACTCTTACTTCAGTTGATTGGTAGTTGTTGAGTTCTTGATGGTTGCTACTCAGTTGTTGTTAAGCACTTGTTCGAAAGAACTGCGTATCTGAGCAATATTTTCTTTTTCTCTGATCGTAGAGTTGAGCGTTGAGTGTTCTTGTGCATTTTTGTTCAATGCTTGCTTACTTATTTCATCTGCATATCTTTTGCATATATGTGATCTCGAAATCTATCCGTTTGATCCATCCATTCAAGCATTAAATGCATTTGACATTTAAGTACTTTGATGGAGACTTTTCTGCACATCTTCTGAATTGCATTCTGGCCTATTGACACAGCAGACTGCTTTCTCACCTAACACCTGAAAAGGTGTTTTTCTCTTACCAATGGTACTTTCCTTAGATTCTTCAATACGCTTATTTGTTGCATACTAAGGATATCTTTTGTACCATTGGAACTGGTGGGGACTTCAACGTTTTAAATCCATTCCATATTTGTTGGAGATATATCTTCAAACAAAAAGGTAGGGCTCGATGCTTCTGACACACGAAAGATGATATTCTATGATCCAGATCGTGGTGACTTGTTACCTTGGTGCTTAGTCTGATTTCATCAACCTAGAGCACTACGATTTCTCTTAAAGACTTGCACACTACGATCTTTACTTGCTTGCTTGCAAGCTCTACGTTTCCGAGACACACTACGATTTCTGAGTTGGTTCGGCAAACGTTGGGACCACTCTACGATTTTCGAAGAGGCCCTTAAGGCAGGCACACTACAATCCTCGAAGCTCTATGTTCTTCCTTGGCTTCTGTAATCTTGATCAGCTTGATACACTACGATCTCATCGAAGCCTATCTATTACATCTCAAGATCAACCTAAGAAGTTTAATCTTCTTTTCTATACATTCACTTACAGAATGATATACATTAATAGCTTAGATCAACCTAACAAATTTGATCTATCACTACACTTATACAAATATTCCTTTGAAGGACTTTACAAATAATCATGAGCATTTATATTTAAGCATCAAATCAAAATATGCACTCTCCCAACATATACTATTACATTTCTAGTTGCACGTATTATCCCAAGTTGAACTTAGTTTTGTCATTTCCTGTATCTGACGTATTCGTCTTAATCTGCAATGTTAATCATGATATAGCAAGGGTGAGCAATAGGTTTGCCCAGCAAGTTTAAGTTCAATAATTTAAGGATATATCATGATAGAAAGAATTGAACAATAAGCTGGCTAAAGTTCTACAATATAATTGCGAACTAGCATGAACAAATTTTACATAGCTGAACGAACATTGAACATGAACATATATATATATATATATATCTGGACCGAATGGTACTAAAGGTGATCAACCTTTCATACCTGATGAATACATGCAGTATGCACAGAGTGCGATTTAATAATTCTTAGACATGGCAATCAGAAATAATTAACCACAAGTATAATTGAATAATACAACTCGAGGTCGAGTTAAGAAAAACTTGTCTGATCGGTTGATTACTGTTACGCAATTTATTTAGCTTTGTCTGAAGACCTAATATATAAATAATATTGATATACAAATTAGAATAATATCTTCACAATATTTAAAATAACCTAAACACATTATCACATAATCCTATCAGTCTATAAAACACATAAGACTTAACTTCAAAATAAACTTTTACAGTCTGAGTCGAGTTCGATACAACTCTAACATCCTGACGACCTACTCGGACCATTATTGAGTTTAAGTTCAATTAAACTCTGCCTAAACACTTAATAATTATCTTAGATAATTTTATTATCAGTCAAAATAATTTTTCATAAGCTCGTAATAATTTTCAAATAATTATTATCATTTATCGTGAATTTTCAATCATTAATATTATATTTATATGATTTAAATATTGTAATCTCATATATTATAAATTTTTCTTGAACATATAAGTCAAATACCAATCCAGCAACCCAGATTTGGAATCCAGCAAGCTGGATTCCATATCCAGTATCTAGATGGCCAATCCAGCAAACCAAACTGAAATCCAGCAAACTGAATTTCAAATCCAGTAACTAGATTGCAATCCAGCAAGCTGGATTCAACATATTTTCAATTCAGTAAACTGTTTTTCAATCCAGCAAGCTGGATTCATAAGATTTTTTAATCCAGCAAGCTGGATTCCATATCCTTTTCATGAAAATATCAAATCAGTTTATTATTTTCTATCCTTTGTCCAAACACCTATATATATAAATCATACACAAAAAGTATTTTTCCATAATTTTCCAACTTCCTTTAGTATTTTTCAAAAATTATTTTTAGTGTGTAGCTTAAGAAATTAGCACGATCATGCTCAAATCCAAAAATTCTCATCTCTTGACACAATCTTTTACGTGTTAACGTGAGCCTCCAGTTTAAATTTTGTGGCCATCGAAGTTATAGAACTCCGGTTATAGCGAATTTTTTCGAAAACCCAAATATTGAAATGGTCATAACTTGGTCATTTTAAGTCGGAATGAGTACATTTTTGGACAGGAGGTATTTAATACCATATATTTTCATGTCTCAAAAGGCCGGAATTTTCTCACAAATTAAGTTGTCGAAACAGCCCCTAGAAAGTTCTTGGCAGTAGCAAATTTGGAAAAACAAGTTTTTCATACTTTGTTAAAAATAATCCATACGGAAATATACAACTCATTTTTTAGTGATTCCATTTGGAGATGTTAGAAAACTTATCATATTATCCTCTCAAATATGTCCAAAAGTTTTGAATGTCAGAAAAAATGATAAAACTGCCCCTACCCTTGACTGTCCAAAACAGTCTATTTTTCTTTAAAAGACACAAAACCGTTTTTGCTAAATCAGTCACTACGGACTGTGTGCTCAATATTTTTGAGTCATACCACTTGGGTTAGTACTTAACTTACATATCTAGCACCTCTCTTTGATGGATCGCAAAAAAAAGGTGTTGATCAAAAACGGTGGAAATCCAAAGTACATAGAAATTTTAGGGTTTATAAACTTGAAAAATCACTTTTCGTTACTTTTGATTTTCAACTAAACAACGCCCAATATGGGTATAACTAAACATGAAACACTCATAAACACAAAGATCTAAGGTTTTAAACCTCAAGATCATAAATTCATATTGTCAAAAATCAAATCAAACCAAAAAGAAATAATACTATATTAAGGTTAAAATTTATATATTTACTTGATTTTCTTTCTCCTTCAAAAATATGAGATGGATCTTGGGTGTATGAAGATCAAAATCTCCTCTCTTCTCTCTCTCTAGGGCTGCCAAAATTTTCCCCTCTATCCTCTCTCTCTCTCTCTCTCTCTCTCTATTCTCTCTCTCTATTCTCTCTCTTTCTTTCTTAGTTGCTTAGGAAATAAAATGAGATGAAAAGTTATATTTATTTTGCTAACCAATTTAAAAAGTATAGATATGTGGCATATATCTATACATTCTCACCCATACTTGTATCCTCTATCTCTCTCTCATTAAACCACCAAAGCTTTACTTGGAAGAAATGTCAAAGTGTTGGCTAAATAAAATGAGGACACATAGGAGGAGTAGTTAGGAGTTTGTCATCAACTAATGTGAACAATCATTACATTTTCCCCCTCTTTTTCCTTTTCTTCTAATGTGAACAATCATTACATTGCCAAGTGGCCTTAGATTTGCCCAAAAATTAATTTTTGTTTTATGTAATATTTAGTATATCCAATAACTAAAATACCCCTCACCCATTGGGCTAAATGTTGGGCCACTCATTTAATTCTTTTGGGCTTCTAAATTAATTTCTTGTGCCATATGAAATTTGTGACAACCCGATATTTTCTATATAAATAAATCATAAATTTTGCGTATAAATTTTTTTTTATTAAAATAAATATGAATGATATGTGTCAAGGTAATGTGTAATTATAATTATATGTGTGATAAATAAAATGTATTTATTACATTAAGCAGTGCAAATAAATTTATTTTAGAATTATTTGATTATTATCAATTATATTTTTATACTAATTAATTCCTTATCGGAAATGTTTTATTAATTATTTTTCAAGGAAAATGTAATCTTATATTATTTAAATAATATATGAAATGATTTTAGAATAATTATTTATTATAAAGGTAAGAATGCGTGAAAGGTATTATGTATGTATTTATGTGATGAATATAAAATATATTTATTACATGAATGGTTATGAATAATTTTATTTTAGAATTATTGCTCATTATAAATTATATTCTAATAATAATTAGTTTTATAGTAAAAATGTTTTTAATGTTTATTTTCCATGAAAATATGATAATTATATTAATTGAATAATATATGATATGAATATAGAATTTTTATAATACTTATTTTATTATATGAATTTTGTTCAAGATATTAAGTAAATTATTTCTACTTAATTATAAGGTTAATTATGGAAGATAAATCAGATATGGAATCCAAACCCTAATTCTGGATTTTGATCAAGGAATGAAAATAATAATATTATATTATTATTTGTCAGCGTTATAGATAAGTATGATTATGCGTGTAATTTTAATGTGTGGAACAGTTTTATTATATTACAACCAAACCCTATTAATATTTTTATAAACCTTAATAATATTTTTCAAACCCTATTTCTGGTTCTAGAATAAGGAATAATGATAATAATATTATAATATAATTATATTTTGATTTTTCAGTGCTATGAATATGTACTGTATTTCTGTATTGATAATGGTTGGTCAATTACGGTGTATTATGACCAAACCTTAGTAATAATGTTAAACCCTAATTTGAGATCCAAAATAGAGTGCAAGATTTGTTTTATAAGTGTATTATATAATTTATGTCGTGTGTTAAATTTATTAATTAGGTAAACCCTAATTAAAATTCTAGAAACCCTAATTTTTGGAAATGAGAAACCCTAATTTGAAATTGAAATTAGAGTTCGAGATTTTTGGTAATGGTGATAAGATGATTAATTAACAAGTATTAAAATTATAATTGTTAATTATAGAAACGTTAAACCCTAATTACTAAACTAGAACCCTAATTTAGTAATTATAAACCCTAATTTTAATTTGGTAACCCTAATTACCAAAAGAATAAACCTTAATTGTTAAATTAGCAAAGTTAATTATAATTAGATATATTAAACCCTAATGTTCATGTATAGTGTGATTAGATAATTAATCATAATTATGAAACCCTAATTTTAAAATTTTAGAAACTAAAATTTATTTAATTTTTATTTAATTTTATTATTTTTGTACAAACCCTAGTTGCTAAATCTCACAAATGTTATGTGCTAAACCTTAGGGTTAAACCCTAAGGGTCAAACCCTAAGAGTTTGCATGATTACATGATTGCCCTTAAATTCCAAGCCAAGAGACCATTATACCCCTCATTGGATTTTTTTTTATGTAAATAGCAAGGCTTGACAAGTGTGGGAGTTGTTGAGCTAATCTAACTACTCCATTGACTTAAAATCTCCAGCAAATCAAGCAAAGCTCAGCCAATACATTGAACCCAAATGATATAAATAGAATTGGAGAGAGAAAAGTGAGCATTTGCATATTTTTTTTACAAACACTCAACTAAACTCTCTCCACCCAAAACCTACGAAATTATAAGGCAAATCAGTCTCTAAGAACAGCCCCACGTCCACCATAAACAAATCAGCAACACAAAATCAAGAATTTGATCATCAAGGTATGAAACCCTAGATTTAATTTCTGTCCAAATTCGGTGTTAGGTGTTATGATTAAGTGTTAGAATATGTTGTTTATGTTGTCCAATGATGATCTGGGTTGCTAGATGTTAGATCCATAACATCTAGATGCTCGGATTTGAAGATCTACAAATTCTGGAAATTTTTTAATCAGTTGTCTGACAACGAATGTCAGATCGTCTAGATCTTTGTGTATTTGTGATTTTTGATGTTTTGTTGTTTGAATCGATAGTCTGGTATATAGTCTTTAATATTCAAGTGGTAGAATAGCCATTTTATGTCTGGAATCAAAGTTATTTAAGGTCAAAACTCATTGACCGGCGTTGACTGCACGAAATTCTGGGCAGCCCAGAACCTAAAAACCGAGTCTGACAACGTTTTGTGGGCTTAATATCTATCAGGTTATTAGTGTCATGATATTTTTGTTGTAATAAATTTATAGTCTGTCGTCTTTATTATAGATTTATGGCTTTATATCATGTAATTGATCATCAGATCGAATGTAGCAAGCGGTCAAAGTAGCCTACTTGACCATGATAGCTGTTTTCTGGAATTTCCAGAAAATCGAATGAACAGCCCTCTGACAGGATTTGACAGAGGCGTATCTTATGTATATGTTTTTTTTTGTTGATGTTAAGTAATAGAGTTGTAGAGTTACATGTTGTCTACATATTGAAGTTTATATATCGCATAATAATTAATCGGTTAGCAAGTTGTAGATGCCAAAAGGGGACAGGTCGAACTGTTCTTCATTTCTGGGTAACCCAGAAAATGAAGAACAGTCCTGACATCATTTTTGGAGGCTCAGATCTCCTCGGTTATGTGTTCTTTATGTATGTTTGTTCTTGTATTATGTAGATCTGCACTAAAAAATTATTATCCGACCTCAAGCATGCTTTGAATCATCACAGATTAAGAAAAATTGTTGGTCAAAGTAGTAACCTCGAAACTGTGTATGATGTTCTGGGTTTGTAGGAAGAACATGAAGAACACCTATAGCGACGGTTCTGTCGCTATAGGTGGTCTTTAGCGACAAATAGTATTTTAATTTTTGGAAATTAATTAATAAATAGAAAAAAATAGTTTTTAATTATTAAAAATACAAAATAAATTATTAAAAATTATTTTAAATTCTGAAAATTAGTTTTTAATTATTTTAAATATATTTCATAAATATTTAATATTTTTGGAATATTAAAAGAATTTAATTTATTTAATTATAATATTAAATAAATTATTTAAAAATGATTTTAATATTTGAAAAATCATTTAAAATTATATTATGGTATAAGAAAATAATTTAAGTTATTTTTGATAACTTTTAATATTATGTGATAATTTTTATTAATAAATTAATATTAATTATAATTAAGTTATTTATTAAATGAATTAAATAAATGAATTAAAAATGATTTTATTAAATTAAAAATCATTTTAAATAAGAATAAGGTATTTAAAAATATTTTAAGTTATAAAATATAACTTTTAATATTTAAAGGTAAATTTCATTAATTAATTATTATTAATGATATTAAAGTTATTTAATAATTATATTAAATAATTTAGTTTAAAATGATTTTAATATTATAATAATCATTTTAAATGAAAATAAAGTGTTTAAAAATATTTTAAGTTATAAAATATAACTTTTAATATTTAAAGAATAATTTCATTAATAATTTAATATTAATGATATTTATTTAATGATTAATGATATTAAGTTTATTTAATAATTATATTAAATAAATAGTTTAAAATGGTTTTATTTATTTAAAAATCATTTAAAAGGGATATAAATGAATTAAAAATATTTTAAGTTATAATTAATAACTTTTAATATTTGGATAAATAGTTCATTAATATTTAAATATTAATGGTAATTATTTAAGAATGATTTTAAAAGTTTTAAAAATCATTTAAGGGTAATATAAGTACTTTACAAATATTTTAAGTTATTATAAATAACTTTAATATTTTGGCAATGGTTTGATTAATAGTTTTATATTAATTAAATATTGATGATAATAGAATTGTTTGATATTTAAATCATTTAATAATGATTCTGATATTTCAAAAATTATGGTAAATGGAAATAGTTATTTTATATTTATTATAAGGTCATGAAAAATGATATGACTGTTATTTAATTAGTCTAAATGGATATTGAACAACTGTTTAGAGTCTTAGACTCGATAATTACCCGATAAAGATGTCGGTAGACCGACATGGTTCAGAAATTGATCTGGACTTAGAAATTTAGTTAGTTAATTATTTTATTTGTGATAACATGATTGTTGAACATGTATGACAATGTGATTATGTTATATGCTGACTGCAATAAGCAGTACTATGTGTTATGATATGTGATTCTAATCGATAGAATGATCTTATTAATGATAGGTTTCAGTATAACAGATAGATCTAAGTTGCGTAATTGTAAGCAGCGCATCAGGCAAGTATCCTAACTTTTCATTTTCTTTATGCAATGGACAAGTGTAAGAATGTTTCAGAAATATTATTATTACTGTACAAATTGTTAAACCTATATTATATACGCCCATTGATTATCAACATGTTAGTATATAATAATTCAGATATATATTCTGTTCGTTAATTTCTATAAATGATTATACAAGTGTCCCACTTGGATAATCATTGTATCTAATCACATGTTGATACACCTTTGATATACATATATGTTGAATTATATAAGACCTTTGTTATAAAAATCCGACAGGTATGAACATCCCGATAATGGGAAAATTTTTATGCGCTACGGCAGACAAAGTATGAACGATAATATCGTTCTAACAATGTAGTATTGATCAATACAGGGCCCATGGATTGTACACCCTCAGGCCCGTAAGCAATGGCCGGTTTACAGATGAATTTCTGTTTAAACCCTTTCGAAAATGAAAACAATGTTCATAATATGTCACAGAAACCTATGTATAGACAATACACAGTTTCAAAAATTTGAAAGAGGGTTGTTATGTTATTGTTATTGGTACAGATTACTTCACAACTATTGACCGGTTGTAGAAGAATATTATAAAGAAAACATTTAAATTCTTTCAACTTATATATATATATATATATAAATACTTGTTGGGCACTCAAATGCTCATCCTTGCTTAATTTAAATGTTTTCAGCTAAGTGTGAAGAACTGGAAAGTTCGGCCAAGACCAAGTGAAAAGGAAAGCAAACAGGACATGTTATTGGTATCATTTGTAATATATAGATTGTATTAAGTAATAATATGTATCATATATCATGTAAAGAATGTAGTAAAGGTTGCGTACTTGGGATTAGACTCTGATAAATGTAAGTTAAGTTTAAAATTTATATTATTGTTATTATTATTAGTAATATTTTTGCTCATAGAAATGGTATCGTGAAGTACCGAGTTCGGGTTTCAAGTATCCGGATTTGGGGACTTTACAAAATTGACATAGTCCAATACTTTTAAATTCTTATCCAACCCAAATCATTTAATTAAGGTTTTTATTTCCTCAATTATAAATTAAATCCTTACTCATGTACATTTAATTTCTTAACTCAATTAGACTTGCTATAATTATGTTATAAAATTAATTAATTAAGATGCATAAAATAAATCTCTTAGAAATAAAATATATTCTATATACCATAATTCTCTCATCTCATAACCCTTAAATTATTCAATTATTCATTATATTAATTTCTTTTATTTGTTTATATTCATAAAAATATAAACCATCACATAATATTCATTACTCACATAACTCACATAATTATTTACCATAATATATTCTCATATATTAAGCTAGACATTTAATTCAATGTCTTATTAAAATCTCTTAATGCGGTTTGCTACAATCAATAAAAAAATTTCATATGGCTTACCATATATATTAATACATAATCTCTTTCAATTATTAAATTGTATAGATTTTCTTAAAAATTTAAATAAACCATCTATTTTCACTCTATGTTTTAAAGTTTAACATTTAATTTAATCATTTAAGATTTTTCTAAATTTTCGGGTTGTCACAGGATCAGACTGACCACTGGCGCGGCCGCGCCATGACACCCTTTGTATCCGGCTCGCCCGCGCTCGGCACCAGAAACAGTTTTGCAGAAACTCGAACATAGTCTCTATTCTAGGCCAAAAAATCTCAACTCCACAGAAATTCACCAAACTCAACATCTAAAACTTTATAATAACATAGTTAAGCATGTTACTTATCATTCTAACTACAAAAACATTACATATATTCAATAGTGAAGAATCAAAACCACAATTTTTCAAATTTCTTCACTTTTATCACTTTTAGCGAATTCGATTGCCACGACTTCGTTTCTTAACCAATTGACACGATTCAAACTACGTCATTTTCGTTTCTTAACATACTAACACAATCCAACAACAATTTGCAGATTACATCACATATTGGACATCAAATTTTGTACTTTCTTAAGCCATATCATATGAACATACGCTGATATTCTAACTTCTTTCTTGCAAAACCAATTCTCACGAATTTGATTACTAATTACTGTATATATATGATGATAACAGATTCTACCACTACAAAAAAAAAATGGGGCTTCAGCAACAACCAATTTTCGTTGCTAAAGGTGCCAAATTTCGTTGTAAAAGGGTTTTGGCAATGAATTTACTATCGTTGCGTCTTTCGTTGCGCAATGAGCGTTGCTAATTGTTCCGCAATGAATATTTTTTTTCGTTGCCAAAAGTACTATATTTTGCAATGAAATTTGGCTTTCATACAGAGACATCGATCCTTTAGCAACAAAATGCATTGTTGCAGAATAATTAAAATTTTGTTGCTAAAAACCCCATTTCGTTGCAAAAGCATGCTCATTGGCAACAAAATGAACTCTCTTTTTTTGCAACGACCATGCATTTTCGTTGCAATTGACACCATTTTACAACGACATTTTTCGTTGCAGTAAATTATGAAAATTGTTGCCTAAGCTTGCTTTCGTTGCGGAATGTAAACTTTTTAGCAACAATTTTCGTTGCTGATTTTTTTATTTGGCAACGACATTATGCTGAATCAGCAACGAAAATATTTGTTGCTGGTTATTTTTTAATAGCAACGAAAGTCGTCGATTAGCAATGACATTATATATTGTCGTTTCTTTATATGTGCAACGAAAGTAGATATGATTTGCAACGATAAAAAATGTTGCCTTTTATGTTAGTATTAGCAACAATATCATCTCCGTTGTTATTAGGTTAATTTTTCGTTGCCAAATATTATATTTTTAATGCCATAAGCAACAAAAATTTGTTGCTAAATGTATAAAAAAATTGTTGCTATATTAAAACTTGTTCAATGCTTTGGTAACGAATTATATTGTTGCCAAATCAAAATTTGACATTCTTTTTGTGTACCTGACTGGCTCAATGTCCCCATAGCAAATAATGGCAAAAATACAAAAAACTAAAATATTATTAACTTAATAAAATCATCCACTACATAATCATTCATTATCTTTATAATTAACTATCTAAAGCTACCACAGTTCTTCAATCAAAGTATATATCTACATATATAGAGAGAGTACACTTCATAATTTTGTCCCTTGTCTTCCGTAAACGTAGCACGAAAATTTGATACCCAGTATTGTAAGGCAGGTCGTAGAAGCAGTCTTCCTGCACATATTTAAAAATATTAGCAAAGTCACAAAAATGAATCAAATAGGTCACCAGAGGCACTTAGTGCCAAAATCAATACACAAAGACAATAGAGTTGTTACGTGGTACTAATGTACACCGTATTGCTCATAAGCAGAAAAAGACAATAGAGTTGCTACGTGGTACTAATGCACACTATAAATTAGGATACTTGTGTATATAAGCCAATGTAATTGAGAAGAATGAATTAAGAAATTATTATCCCAAAATCAAGTTCTTATTTTCTACAGATTACATGGACCATCTTTATTACAAGGTCATCTGACTTGATACTCCATCCTCAAAAGCATGTCCAGAAATACACAGATTTTGTCCTAAAAAATAAGTCTAAAGTACACAAACTAAATGTGAAATATGACATACATAATAATTTAACCCAAAGTTTACATATCCCCGTAAGAACATTCCACTCCCAAGTTAATTACAATATTTATGTGGGTCCAAATATTTTTAAATATTTTAACCTTATTATGTTTTTTAGTAATTAATACCATAGTTGTTCTAGTAATAATGTCAGCTAAGCTTTTAGAATGCTTAAGAAAATGACATGAGATTGAGAAAAACGGACATTTATCCTTTTCTTATAATTTGAATGTATAGTCAATTTTCACTTTGATGGGGTTCGACATGCTTACAACAAGTAATAGGAATCATATTACAGTAATTATTTGCATTAATCAAGCATGTTAGTAGTCATGGATAGATTTCTTATATGTAATACATTTTTCAAATATCCCATCCATGTTCTTATCTTCACCATTTTTCTCTTTAATGGTGTCATACAACATGTATATAGCTTATTATATCTTATTAGGATTTTAACATGAGTGTTTTAGTTCTAGCATACAAAAATGCTTTTGTAGCTTATTAAATGTATTTCCAATTTACATGCTCAACTTTTGTTTATCCCATGGTTTATAGCTTTTATTTCCATACTAAGGCATTAAGTATCTTTGTTTTTCTATATTATGCAAAAACAGCCCCTTTGAGGTTTAAACAGTCCCAATTTGGCTTAATACATCCAATAATAGATGTCCATCTATGTTTAGCCTCATTTTAGAGTTTACTAACCTATATCATGACCCTTCGCAAATCCCAGGATAACACATACTCTTGTAATGCTATTACTTCAATTGTACATCCATGGTATCACATGTACACTGACTGGAAGCCCATAAAGAGCTCCCAGCTACTGCCCTCTTGAGCCCACTGCTGCTGCAAATGGGGAGTCACCTTGCCCTCTTTTCTTCTTTCTCATTCTAATTTTAAAGTTCCTATATGTTTACTTAAGATTTGTACATGATAGGTAAGCTTTTTTTTAATCACACTTTAAAGTCAAAAAATGGTTTTGTAAGACTGCTATAGCAGTTGTCTGCTTTAACAGTCCTTTTTCTTCCATCATGTTAGCAGCCACTAAAACATGGCTTTGACACCTGATCTTGGAACTGAAGAGGACCATTTACCTATTGTGGTTGGTGACAGCTGCTGTCCTTGGGCAGTAGCTGGCTCTTTTGATCCCCACTTTGCTACCTCTTCAAGGATCTAATATTTTAATAACTGATGCTAACAGAAAATCACAAAGAAGCAAGCCAGAAAAATAAAATTTTGGTTCCTGCTGCTGCCATTAGGCAGCAGCCCTGCCTCCCCTGCTCCTTAACCCATTCCCAGGAATCCTTTAACCTCAGTTTTGCTAGATTTCTAGGAACAGACCTCTTGGCTATAATCTTTTTGAGTTCTAAAGTTATCCCAATTGGCCTATAAAGCTTTGGGTGACTGTTTCAACAGAGTAGGCAAAGGAGTTTGTCAAGCTAGAATTACTTGGCCTAAAAACTTAACTATGCTAAAATCTTTCTATGCCAAAACATTTTAGTCATCACATATGTTGGGTAAATCAAGTAAATAGTTTACTTGTTCTACTATTCAGTTCCTTTTTACCAAAATAGTTCGTTTAGGTCTTTTATCAAACAGTTGGTGGGCATGGTTACAAGCTACTAGTTCCACAGCCCTTTGTTTATATTATAACCCATTTTATCCTCCTTATTTCTCCACAGCCCATCCTATCTCCTCTACTCAAACTCAGTCATCAATAATGAAATATTTAGTCATCAATACAGTCCTCATAATACCATGACAGTTAGTAAGGTCACACAAGTAAGGCTAGCAGTCAGTCAATATAGCAATATAGCATAGTAGTGAATTTTAATACTACAACAGTTAGTAAAGCAACACATAACAGTTCATATAATGCAATAACAGTTAGTATAGCAACTAAAGTCTTTCTAGCAGTCATTTATGCTCATTCCAGCCACAACAACAAGTATATAGTCACAGTCCATTCTGCATACCAGTTATGGGCATGGTAATATATTTTTCAATCATAAACAACCACCCATTTTGGGCTCCCTTTCCAGCCATACTGTTTTGCCATTATAGCAGTTTTAGACTAGCATCTTAGGCATGGTTCATTACACCAAAACAGTAGCAAGCATTGACATATATGTCTTTCTAAAACATGCACCTGGTAATTATGATGTAAACAGGTCTCAATGCCTTAGACCAACACAGCCCCCTTTTTGATTAAATTTCAAAAATAACCATGGCTTACACATACGTTTACAAGGATAGCATGAAGGTGCAATATAAAAACTTATACTATCTTTTTATATTGTATTGAACATGCATAGCATACATCTAGGTTATACATAATATATTAATCCACATAATATACAAGCATAGCTGACTTTACTTGATTATTAGCTTGGTATTTTGGTCATGAATCTAAACTGCACACTTAGTCTAGTCATTTAGCATATAGCAGTCCTTATTAATAACTATAGCATAGCAGTCCACTTATCACCACAGCAGTTCATATGGTAACACAGATCATGCTAACAGAAATTAACCATTAAACTTAGATATCACTGTGTAAGGCTTTTGATTTCACATACTTAATTAGCATTTCAATGATGTTGTTCCATATTGTGGTTAATACTCTGTCATACTATACTAACAGCTGGAAATCGACAGCTATGTTAATCATTATTCCTCCAATGGCCAGAACATTAACACACAGTAATCTCACTTAGGCCTTCTAAGCATGGCATTTGAATAGCAAGTCATAATCATCTTATGTTAAAGTAAAACTAACTTTTAAGTATCTTTTACACTCATAGAATGATAAGGTAACAATATGAGTATAGGTTTTTACTTGACTGCACTCCCCTTTTTAAGACAGTTGACACTGACAGTTTCACAAGCATTCTATCAAGCAGTTGGGGTGCAATCCTTCTATATGTATATATTACATGATCTCTAGCTTACTGCCCCCAGCCGTATGGCTTAAACAACAAGAAGCAAATAACCAATCTTAGAAGTCTTAACCACAGCAGTTCACAACAGTCATTAATGTTACTTAGCCACTAGCAGTCTAATTGCTAACACTTGAGGAATAGGAACGAAGGATTAAGAAGGCCAGAATGCTTACTTGTTGATTCGAATGGTTACAATGGTTACTTAGCCACTAGCAGTCTAATTACCACACATCCCAAAGAGCACATTCGCAAACCCCTTGTATGCATAAAATCTATCAGTGCCTTTCCATCAACGGGTGAGAGCTCTAGTGAGCCGTATATCCGCAGTGTCTAACAACCACAACGCCTAAAGTAGAAGTATTCTGCGAGACATCAAATTTGACCTCAGCTTCAACAAGGAATAACAATAATTTAGAGCAATGTAATCATATAATGAAAAGAATAGTGCAGCAAATAATATACTGACATGAACCGTGGCACTTTCATCCGCAGTTATGCCTTTAAATAAGTTTCTCTTTGCAACCTCTTCTTGTTACATTCCAAGAACCCGACTTCCGTCATTTTTACCATCCAACTTTGTGCTTGCATCAGGCAAATCTCTTGTCATACACATAAGTAGTTCTCCAATTCTTTCCTCGTGAGAAATTGGTGTAGTAAAAGCATTTGTAGGCCACTAACTATTGCCAATGAGATGTTTAATGACTTCAAATACTTTATAGACTGAAACGTCGACGAATAGACTATGAAGTAAAAAAGGCTTTCCTGTCTCGAAGACATGGCTTATTTGCTGCAACAAACCCACCAAGGAGTGACTCATTAGAATATGTTTTTCAGAGAGGTAAAACCCCTTCCTGGAAGCAACAATCCTGGTTGGTTTATCGCTGCATACCCGAACCTGCATAAAATTGTACACATTCACCCATACCCATGTACGTGTTTAGTTTAATAAACTAGACCCGCCAAAAATCTACTCAATGTATAAGTTTGACTTTGAATAGTAACATTTTCATAACCACCAACACCTAAGACCCATTATTGTCTTTATAGATAGTAACAGAGAAATAAATAATAAAGAAAACTGATATGAATAAAAGGGCTCCATTATACACAATTATTCAGTTTAAAAAAGAATTTAGAAATTGTCAAGATTAACAGCCTTAGATCTCCATATAATAGATACTTAAAAATGATTAACCTGTAAAAGCTATTTACCACCAATGTAACCTAAAGAAATTTAGAAGAACCAATGTAATGGAATCATGTTAAGTACTAGAGTTTAACCTCAACTTAATGCAACAATCCTTACCTCATAAGCATTTATATCAGAGAATAGAACCTGCAAAAGAAGCATATATTCATTATTACAATTCAAAACCAGAACTAAATATATGAACAGACATAATGCAATTTAGGCTTTTAATAAATTTGATTTCAGCCAACAGGGAAAATGAGTAGTCAACAGCTATATGACCCTACATTTTTCCCAGCCTCTACTTCACCTGCCTCAGCACAAACAGCAAGAATCAGAAATTTAAAAGCATTATGGACTTGGCCTGTTGGCCCATGTAATTCTTTTTGAATTCAGTTATATGTACTGATACATTAGAAGATGTGTTTGTGTTTTGCTCACCTCCCCCATGAGATATCGTTCAAATTTGACAGCGGATTTGGGCAACAACACTCCACCAGCTGATTTCTAAAAACAAAACATTCATCCGTCAACATGACAGAGCACAATAAGGGGCATGATCAACCATATTCAACACTGCAGAAGCCAGAAAGTCAAATTAGAGAAGTAACTAAATAAATATTCAGACTATGGGACTAGGTTTGCAGTTTGCAGTTTTGCACAAAAAAGGGTATCTCCTCATTACCAAATTACCAACCAATTTCAAACATCCAAAATTCGAGTAAGAACTTACTTTCAAGTTTCAAACAATTCATCCGATGAAGAATTGAAGATGTCCGACACTCAAGAGTCTCACACCAGATGAGAGATAGAAACTCGAGAGTTTCAGCCTTTGTCTCTTTGACTTCGAGATTGACAGATATGACCGATGAAAGGCCGCCGAAGCCGATGAGGCAATGCGCCGATGAGATGGCAGTCGGTCGATGAGAGTCGAGAGATTGAGACAAGTTCGAGATCTGGGTTTGGCCGTTTGGGACGAGAGATTGAGAGTTCGACTGTTCGAGATCTGGGTTTGGGATTTGGGATTTGGGAATTGGGATTTGAGGGTTACGGACTTCAGTTCAGAGTCTGGGCTAGTAGAGTAGCAGTGGGCTGCCTGAGTATTACATATTTAGATCATAATATATTATATCAATTATACTAAATGATGTAAATATTTAATATGATAATGTGTTATGTTATGATGTAAATGATATAAATATGTTATGATTTTAGTATTTTAATGATGTAATTTGAATTTTTGTTGTTTTGATTAATTAACAAAATAATTTGAATTATAGTATTTTTTTTGAATTTTAATATTTTTTGAATTTGATTTTTTTAGTATTTTTTTAATTAGTATTTTTAGTATTTGATGTAAATATGTAATTAGTATTTTAATGTCGGGTAAGTAACTTTTAGTATTTTGATATGTTATACAACTATGGTAAAATTTTAGTATTTGAATTTTAGTATTTTGATAAAATGATGTAAATATGTAATTAGTATTTTAATGATGTAAATATGATAATATGTTATGTTATGATGTAAATATGTTATGATTTTAGTATTTTAATGATGTAATTTGAATTTTTGTTGTTTTGATTAATTAACAAAATAATTTGAATTATAGTATAACTTATTATTTTTTGAATTTTAGTATTTTTTTAATTTGATTTTTTTAGTATTTTAATTTTTTTTAATTAGTATTTTTAGTATTTGATGTAAATATGTAATTAGTATTTTAATTTCGGGTAAGTAACTTTTAGTATTTTGATATGTTATACAACTATGGTAAAAAAAATTAGTATTTTGATATGTTATACAACTATGGTAAAATTTTAGTATTTTAGTATTTGAATTTTAGTATTTTGATTAAATGATGTAAATATGTAATTAGTATTTTAATGATGTAAATATGGTGTAAATATGTAAATATGATAATATGTTATGTTATGATGTAAATATGTTATGATTTTAGTATTTTAATGATGTAATTAGAATTTTTGTTGTTTTGATTAATTAACAAAATAATTTGAATTATAGTATTTTATCATTTTTTTTATTTTTTTTATTTTTTTAATTTGATTTTTTTAGTATTTTAGTATTTTTAAATTAGTATTTTTAGTATTTGATGTAAATATGTAATTAGTATTTTAGTGTTGGGTAAGTAATTTTTAGTATTTTGATATGTTATACAACTATGGTAAAATTTTAGTATTTGAATTTTAGTATTTTGATTAAATGATGTAAATATGTAATTAGTATTTTAATGATGTAAATATGTAAATATGATAATATGTTATGTTATGATGTAAATGATATAAATATGTTATGATTTTAGTATTTTAATGATGTAATTTGAATTTTTGTTGTTTTGATTAATTAACAAAATAATTCGAATTATAGTATTTTATTATTTTTTTGAATTTTTGTATTTTTTTTAGTATTTTACTATTTTTTAATTAGTATTTTTAGTATTTGATGTAAATATGTAATTAGTATTTTAGTGTTGGGTAAGTGATTTTTAGTATTTTGATGTGTTATACAACTATGGTAAAATTTTAGTATTTTGATATGTTATACAACTATGGTAAAATTTTAGTATTTGAGTAAAATTTTAGTATTTTAATATTTGAATTTTTGTATTTTGATTAAATGATGTAAATATGTTATGATGTAAATATGATATAAATGATGTAAATATGATAATATGTTATGTTATGATGTAAATATGTTATGATTTTAGTATTTTAATGATGTAATTTAAATTTTTGTTGTTTTGATTAATTAACAAAATAATTTGAATTTAGTATTTTTAGTATTTTTTTAATTTTAGTATTTTTGAATTTGATTTTTTTTAGTATTTAGTATTTTTTTAATTAGTATTTTAAGTATTTGATATAAATATGTAATTAGTATTTAATTTTAGTAATTTAGTGCAAGGTAACTGACTTTATAAAAAAAAAATCATTATAGCTTAGTTAGTTGAATCATTTGTTTAAGGAGAGTTGGAGGTTTAGAGTTCAATTCTTAAGGAGGGCATTATTTTATTTTATTTTAAAAAAAACCCGCGAGTCAAGCCAAGCTTTTTTATTATTAGCCCTATTATAATTATTGTAATAATTATTATTATAATTATAATAATAATAATTAATAATAATAATAGGAATAATAATAGTAATTATAATAATAACAATAATAATAATAATAATAGTAGTAGTAGTTGTAATAATAGTAATAGTAATAATAATTATAATTAATAATAACAATTAAAATTATAATAATAATAATAATTATTATTATAGTAATAATAATAATAATAATAACAATAATTATTATTATAATAATAGTAACAATAATAATAATAATAACAACAACAACAACAATAATAATAATAATAGAAATTATAATAATAGTAATAATTATAATTATTATAATAATAAAAATAATAATTATAAGATTAATAATAATTATTCTAATAATAATAATAATTAATAATAATAGTAATAATAATAATAATAGTAAATATAATAATAATTATAATAATAGTAATAGTAATAGTAATAGTAATAATAATAAAAATATAGCACATGAAGCATGAAAAAAATTAATAATGACTTATAAGTTAAAAAAAGTTAAAATTTAAGTTATTGTTAAACACTAAATAATAACAAATGACTTATAACTTAGTTTCACCAATTTATAAGTCATTGTCAAACACCCTCTAATTCAAGATATAAAGAGAAATTAATATTTGATTATAAAAAATATTACAAGTCAAAAAAAAAAGGAGAATTTGAAAAATGGGAGTTAAAAAAAACTTATACACCATTGGTGCAACTTTATTGTTATTATTATTATTATTATTATTATTATTATTATTATTATTATTATTATCATTATCGTTATTAGTACTATTATTATTGTTGTTGTTGTTGTTGTTATTATTATTATTATTATTATTATTATTATTATTATTGTAGTATATAACTTCTTGAGATTATATTAATGGTATGTAGTGAAGGAGAAGAAAAGAATAAATGGGGGAAATCTCATGTTTTAATATAAATATTAATCATTGCAAGATATTAATAGATAACTTGTTTTGCTCCAGCAGTCAAATGACCAAAGTTCCAAATGATAGGTCACGGGTTCAAATATGTTTCGGATTTGGACATAATTTTTAAATACTAAATAGGAATATTTTTTGATAATTCTCCGAATATCAAATATGATCTTACAAAAACATGCTTATTGGGATTATCTTAATTTAAGGCAACATTTTAATAGTCGTTGCAAAAAGTTGTATAAGATATGCAACGAAAATAAAAATTATTGCCAATGAATGTGGTCCATATTAGGCAACGAAATATAGCAACAAAAAAACTTTCGTTGCCCACGATGAGGAGAAATAAAGTGGTTAGAAATTTTGCAACGAATTTCTAACGAATTTTGTTTCCAAAATTTTGCAACGACTTATGAATTTCGTTGCAAAAAGTGAAAGTCTGACACAATCTGCAACGAAGGACAAGTTTCGTTGCTAAACATACACTTTTAGCAACAACTTATAAAGTTGTTCCTTGAAAAATCGTTGCTAAAGCCCCATTTTTAGCAACAAAAAAATTTTCATTGCCCGCGATGACGGGAAATCAAGTAGCCGAAAATTTTGCAACGAATTTCTAACGAAATTTTTTTCCGCCAATGAATTAGCAACGAATTTTTGCAACGACTTATGAATTTCGTTGCAAAAAGTGAAAGCCTGACACAATTTGCAACGAAGGACAAATTTTGTTGCTAAACATATACTTTTAGCAACGACTTATAAAGTCGTTGCCCGAAAAATCGTTGCTAAAGGCCCATTTTTTTGTAGTGTACAATACAATTATGCACAACCACAAATGATATCTTATAATTAACACCAAAACAGAAAATTAGAGTTAGGGTAGATTATACCTTGATTTAGCCAGATGTTTAGCAAACCCTTCTCCTCCTCTAGACAATCTCAGAAACTCAAAATCACTGTGTTTTCTCTCTTGCTCCCTCCAAACTCCATGTGTTTTTCTCTCTGTTATCTAACCTTAGGTAAAGAAATAGAATGCATAGAAATATACTGATATGGCCTTCACCCACGTACACTTCAGTTAAAAGAAACAAAGCGCCTACGGTTATGTTATACCAAAGGCCATAAAGCTGCGTTTGGTTACACATAAATTCCCCCATACTAAATTATTTTTATAATATTATACTATATAGTTTTTATTTGTCACACATTTAACCCATTTAATTAGCTTACACTTATAATTATAAAAATTATAATTTTTCATTATAGTTATACTTATGATTAATAAATAATTATATATCTAATTTAATTAATAAATTAGACTTAAATATAAACTTATTTAATTTACTTATTTTCATTAATATAAAAAATTCATTTAATTTAATTATTTTCAATAAATTAAATCTTTCAAATAAAAAATTATCATTATTCAATTTCATTACTAAATTAATGCACCACAATTCAATTATTAAAAATATTTATGTAATTCAATAAATATTTAAATTAAATTATAAATTTCTCGATTGTTACAATAACTAGTATCATACTCGTACTTCTCACATATAATAACTATAATTATCATACATAGTCATTTAATTCTCGAAACTCACTTTTCCTAACCCTTAGGTTTTAAGTCCGCAAGCATAAACTTTATTTTCCATAACTGAAATATTATTGAATATTTCATCTCGTCTTAGAATTCTATCATTATGCATTTTCCAGAAATTCATAATTAATCCCCCGAGAAGAAACGAATGAATAGTGTTTTACAGAAATTTTTCAGAAAAAATTTATTTTCGTCTTGAAAATTCAAATCAATTAAACCTAGCTCATAGCCAGAATCCTAACCACATCCACACATTATAGGTCATAGAATGACCTTTAAACAGTTTACTCACATAAATAAACAATTAAATTCATTTAATTAAAATAATCAAATAAAAATTTAATTCACATAAAATCCTATTTTTCTCGGGCGTTACAACAATGAATCAAGTGATGAATCGAGTGAGATAACCATTTCTGATTATAATATTTTAAAACATGAAAATGAAAAACTAAGAGTAAAGAATGTATACTTAAAAGACTTGGTAAATGTTTTAATGAATGAGGTTGATATATTAATTGATGAAAAGAAAGAAGTTGAACAAGATACATCATCACAAGAATAAAATATTTTAATTGCTAAAAATGATTTTTAAGAAAATCATAACAAATTTCTTTCCAACAAGGTTAATGATTTAAATAATGAAGTTGAAAAATTAAACAAAGAAATAGCAATGAGAGATGTGTGTATTGATGCTTTTAATGATGATTTTCATATTAAAAATCCTTCAACAAATGAACTACAAAAAGAAATAGACTCACTAAAATCATCATTGGCTAAATTTGTCCAAGGGGAAGAAAACTTATTTGTTATGTTGGGTAAACAAAGACCTAGCTTTGAAAAACAAGGAATTGGCTATAATCCAACACATAAAAAGAGTGATGTAAAAATTTTAAAATCTAGATCACATTTAAAATTAACTTATTGCTCTTCTTTCAGTACTTGTAAAACATGTGGCTTAAAGGGACATTTAGATTGTTCATCAAATAAAAGGAATATGAAAGTTAAAAGTGTGTGGATTAAGAAAAGTGATTTGTATGTGACTAACCCAAAAGGACCCAAAAAGATATGGGTACCAAAAGGATGAATTATTTTTATAGGTACATCTCAAAGCCAAAGGTCCTCAAAATAAACAGATTGATTAAGCCAAAAGAGCAAACTGAATTTGTCAGTAAGAAGAAACAGCAGAGTGGATTCGACAGACAGAATATAGCATCGTATAATTTTCTATCCAGCTAACCGTATTCTTAGAAAAGAAAAAAGAAAGTTGAAATGCCGAAAGCAGCAAAGTATCTCAAAAGTCATCCACCTGAGAATATTATTAAAAGTATTACTCCCAAATATGAGTATGAGAACTACCCAAATAATGATTACAAACTTAAACAAGCTCAAACAAATTCCAACGGCTTGTTACAAGAGATTAAGTAAGTATCTCATCTCAAATGGATTCACTCAAGGTAAAATCAATTCTGCATTATTTAAGCATGAAAATAAAGATACTATCATTATGCAAATATATGTAGACGATATAATATTTGGTGCTACTAATGAGTTTCTTTGTGAGTTATTTTCTAAATGAATGTTGAAGGAGTTCGACATGAGCTTAATGAGAGAACTTAACTATTTTTGTTTGGGACTCAAAATAAAGAAATTATGATATGTTTTGTCTAATCATGTTGAAACAGATTGAGGTACAGGATGAGTTCATATTGAATATCTCTTATCTAACTTTATGTTCTTATTCTATCTTTTCAAGAATATTTTAATATATGCATGGTTTTAGGGGGATCCATAATTATTATATTGTCATCATCAAAAATGAGGAGAATGTTGACTTGGTCATATTCCAACCTTAGGTTTTGATGATGACTTTCATATTATACTAAACTGTTTACTCATGCATTTACAGGATATTAAAAGAATTCTTGAAGCTTTGATTTATTAAAGGATTGAAAAATTGCTTGAAGAATTGCTTGAGTCATTAGGAAATAAATGTAAGATCCTAGTTTTAATTATTTCTCAATCAAGGCTCTAGGATTTGTATTGCATTGCATCATTAATTAATTGTGGAATAAATTAAAACGATTAATTAATTAAAGATTAATTATAAAAATAAATAATTTAATAGAAATAAATAATTGAGTTTTCAAAATTAACGAGGTTCAAAATATTTGATTATCATATTTTGAAAAACTAAGTTTTTGATATCATGTTGGTGGACATTAGTTTTTTGAAGCCGCTCAATCTGAATAGTAAGTGAACCACTTAATTAATTCGTCCTTCCATAATTAAAGTTGGTTATTATTTATGAATACCTTATTTGGTTCCTTTCGTATTAAACTAACAATTAGTGAATGGAAAAGCATGTAATGCTTCCTAATTGTTTTTGAATTCAAACGACTATAACTATTGGGAATTATGGAAGTGATTAATTATGAAATAAAATTAATTAAGCTTTCAAAATTAATAAGGATCAAATATTAATTGGAGTAATTTTTGAAGCCTTCCCATAATTAAAAGATTTAATTTAAAATAGATTTTGATAAATCTATACCACATATCTTGGGATTGAGTTAGCATGGATCAAATAATTGGAGTAATTTTTGGAAAGCTAATTAGTGAGGGAAAATCTAAATAAATTGGGATTTCAAAATAAATATGGAAATGTTTTTAAATATTGATACTTCTTAAAAAGATCATTATCTTTCATATCTCTAATCAATTCACAAGGGTTTTCAAAGTTTCTAAATTGTGAAGAATCGCTACAAGGCTGTTGTGCATCAAGCTCTCAATTAATTTCAGCTTTTCTCTTTGCGCTTGAATCGGTGATATCTTTATCTTTCATATTGATCATTGCATTTTAGTTAAGCCTTGAATTATTGATATAATTATTGCTTTGATCATAGTTTATTTTGTTGTCATATCTTTGATCAATTATCTAAACATGTGGTATACCAAGTTGTTAGTCTAAGGTTTCTAATCTGGGTTGGATTAGAGGGTTTACAAGCAAGTTCGAGGAAGCATAGATGTTTAAGGGTGCATAGGTGCACGAGGAGCAAAGGTGCTCGGGGAGTACAAGTACTCAAAGGTTATGAAATTTGTCTTTTAAAGGGGTTTAATTGTAAACAAAGTTAATGAATAAAGAGAATCTCCAATACTAGTTGGTATTGGACGTGGATTAGGCTACTAGAATAGAGGTTGAACCACGTAAAAATTCCTTGTATTCGCGTGCTTGATTGTTTTACTTTAATTGTTTATTGCATGCTTCAATTTGAGTTGGAATTTATAATCTTAATACTTTAACATATAATGTTCTTCTTCTTGATTGAATCATAAACTTCTGAATTAAGTTTAAACAATTTAAGACTTAAATTGATATTAAAAGATTAAACATAAAAAGTGTTTAGGTGTTGATGTACACTAATAATCTAGTAAGTATAAATATTCTATCCAGCATCATGCATTCTATATTGATCATTCTACAAGCATTGATATTCAATCTTGCATCCTGTATTGCTAATCTGGTAAGCATAAATATTCTATCCAGCATCCTGTATTATACTCTTATCACTCTGCAAGCTTAGATATTTAATCTAGCATCCTATATTGATAATTTCGTAAGCATAGATATTCAACCCAGCATCCTGCATTCAATATAAGAAAGTATTTTTAAGTTGCAAAAGTTTGACATCGTTTGTTCCCACACTTATTCAACCCCCCCTTCTAAGTGTGCCTACTTAAAATTCCACCCAATCTTGGATTTTATTAATGTATTGAGCCTCATGTGTTTGGGCTTATATTATAGCAGTTAGGATTTTCTAATTACTATCAAAATATTGTTTAGTATGTGGATCATTGTAGAGTGTGAGACATCTTATGAATACATCAAACAAACAGAACTAGTCACATTGGTGAACATAGGTATATTGTGTGTTATTACTTTTTTGTCTTTCATATAATATCTGTGTGATTACAATATTGTTCGTTCATAAATTATAACAGACAATTTTAACATGACTAGTTTAAAATTTGTTTTGGTATTAATTTAAAATAAAGCTTGTGCCTCGAAAGTAATAGTTAGTAAAGAAATTTATAGACTAAAATGTAAAATGATTGCTCTAATTTATTGGATTGTGAATGATTGCCCGTGCCTGAAGGCACGACGTAACGAAAAATTAGATTAAATGTGAGACCCCAAATTTTATGAATAAAGATTTAAATTTCTCGAAATATTTTTTTTAATATTATGGTGTGGATTTGATATAATGTTATAGTTGTGGGTAATATTTATAAATTTTGCAAAGTACGCAAGTTGTTATATAATATTCGATTGGTCGGAGAATATTCATTTTAACAGGGAATATTCGTACAACGGCACAATCATTGGTGGACCCCACAATAGAATTATTGTCGAATTGAGAAAACGACAAAAATATTTTATGAAAATAACGGCGGAAGTTTTACCGTTAACTGTTGAAACACCCGGTGTTAAAAGTACAGTAATACGCGTGGTTGCATAATAGCACACGGTATTGATTATTGATGCTTACGTGAGAAGTCACTCAGTTTTTGTTCAATTATTGCTATAGTAATTCTTGCATAGTATCTCATGTTATTTGATTCAATTATTGTCGATATTTTATATATTATTAAATCAATAATTGAGATAACAAAGTTATTAATATTATTATTTGCAATATTAATGATGTCTAGAAATTCTGTCAATGAGAGGTTTGGTCACCTAATTGTGCGCTAATAGGAAGAAATCCTTATTGAAAAGCCTCCTCTTTCCTAGGAACGACTTGGTCGATTAATATTGTGAATTATAATAATGGTAATAAATTTTGTTTTATTATTATTATAAATGTAATAAAACAGAAAATTTTTTATATAAAACAAAATACTTTTTATAAAATTTTGTTTTATTTGATTATAAATAGAATATATTATATTTTATTATGCATAGTATTTGGATAGTGTCTGCATAGTGTTTGCATAGTAAAATCTTTTTATATAAAATAGAATACTTTTATAAAGTTATTTATTTTATTAGATTTTAAATAAAATATATTATATTTTTTTATGCATAGTATTTGCATAGTGCCTGCATAGTGTTTGTATAGTAAAAACTTTTTATATAAAATAGAATATTTTTTATAAAGTTTTGTTTTATTTGATTATAAATAGAATATATTATATTTTATTGTATAGTGTTGCATAGTATTCTTTTCATTCTCCTATAAATAGGATGCTTAGTTAGAATTAAAAATCACACCAGAAATTCAGAGAATTCTTCTTCTATAATCTTGAGCGTATTTCTTTAGAGTTTAAGAAAGCTTTGAGAGTAAAAAATAGTGCAAGTTTTCTTCAAGTATATCCCCGCCCTACCAGTCGGAATACTCTTCTTTTTAAGTTAAGGGGTATTATTTCTTTCATATTCATGAAGAGAACTATTGTTATTCCATTCCTTATTATTCTGTTGGAATAACATGTATACGCGAACTACCGTATACATGGTGAAATTCTTCTATTATTTCATTCTTTAATATTCTGTTGGAATAACTTGTCTGTGCGGTCTATCGCATGCCTAGTGAATTCTGTTGTTATTCCATTCTTTATTATTCTGTAGGAACATCTTGTCTGTGCGCATTACGCATGAGCTCGTTCCATTCTTTATTATTCTGTTGGAATATCCTGTATGTGCGGATTATGCATGACCTGATTCCATTCTTTATTATTCTGTTGGAATAAACTGTCTATGTGAATTACCGCATGCATGGTGAATGATCCTTTGTATTCATTCCTTATTAACTTGTGAAAATGATCTTTCTACGTGGATTATCGCATGCCAAGCGAAAATCCATTTGTAGTTTTATATATTCTATTATACTCAATTGGTTAAAATTTTGGCTTCTATACTCTATAAAATTAGTGAAATATCCTTGATATTTGCGCTTCATCCAGTATCTTTTTATGGAAATATTCTTCTGAGCATTCTTGAATTTTACTCCACAAAGCAGTATCATGTTGACAATTTGGACGTTGTTGGTTCCTGGATAAATTAATTTATAAATCTTTAAAATTTATTCTTGAACTTATTTTATTGAATTGTCATCATCCTCATGCTTATATTATGTTGAAAGTCATATGTGGCCTGTAGTACATAGATGGACTTGGTATGATTATGATCAGGGATTATTCGGTATAATCATGACCGTAATATTACAAATGATGTGGAAAAAAGTCCTCATTGGCCCGTAGTGCATTGATGGACAATTTTTGGTATGATTATGGCTATGGATTCTCTTCGGCCAAAGGTGCAAAGATGAATTGTTTTATGGCATGATCAGGACCGTTGATGAAAACACGATTATTTTTGGCTCGTAGTGCATGGATAATTCGTGATCGTGATACTAAAGAATATCCTTGGCCTATAGTGCAGGGATGATTTAATGATTTGGATTATTTATTAATCTGAGCCTCAGTGATAAAATTTATGATTTTTTTTTAAATCATAGAAGATAGTAGATTTTATGCTCTACTTGACTCTTCTAATGGATTGCTTATTCCGCTGCAGTTGTTGATCTAAAACTTGTTGTCTATTATATTCTATCAGTTGTTATACTGTTGAAGGCTAAGGATAATTTATTCTGCATTATCTTAGTCATAATATTTCTTATTGGGCTAGTTGAGCTCACCCTTTCTTTCAATGTTCTCTTCAGGAAATGAGAATATAGCTGGGACTAGTCGGGGAATGGATTGACGGTCCAGATGGTTGCATTCGCAGTCCTCACTATTCTGTGAAATATTGTGATAATAAATGTATTTAGGACTTATTTTGAGTTTCAATACTGTCTAGAAGACAATATTCGTATTAAAACTCAAAGTTATGTCTTGTCGTATTCTACACGATAGTTGTATTTGTATTCTGTACCATGTATTTGGCTACTCAAAATGGGTGATGTATACCTATTTTGGGGGCGTCACAGTTGGTATTAGAGCTTAGGGATATGATCCCTGGCTGAGATGTGAGACAAGAACTAGGAGGGGATAGACGGGGAATTCCATCGCTAGTATAACCTACCTAAGTTTATTTGATATTTAATTGTTCGGTCAGAGTATAGGGATAATATGTGATATGATAATTAACCCTTGTTTTGTGGCAGTGTTTGAAAATGGCAGCTGAAAATATTAACAATGGAGTGAATGAGACTGTTGAGACATCTTTAATCACTAACCAGGATAATATGATGTCAGAAGAAGAAGAAATTAGAGATATCTACGTGGTGAGTGAAGAACAAATAGTTGCAGCCGAGCTAGTTGCAGAGGTAGCAGCTGAGAAAGAGGAAGAAGATGAAGAAGAGGAACCTGGGGAGAATTTATTAGAAGAATTTTATGATCGAAATTTAGAATTACAAAATCTTATTCATGAGTTAGAAGAGAAGGCTGAAGAACGGCAGGCGGTCGTGGAGCAAAGAGATGTAACAATTCAAAATTGTGTTACCCGATGTGCAATGCTTGTCAGAAGCACTCTTTGGCAGGGTATAAGATATTAGAGCTGGAATCTAAGAATGCTATGATCAAAGTTCAGATGAAAGAAGAAACAACTAAACAAAGGAGAATAGATAATGTATGGGTAAAAGTCGCACGACGCGTAGATATTGTAGAAAAAGGCGTCCGATCCAATAAGGCCAAAAAAAATGAAATGGATTTTTCTTTTTGGACAACAATTGGGAGAATCCAACATCGAATTTGAAATTACCCTATGTAGAGCGATCAACCCAATTCGATATGGATCGAAGAGTAATGATTCGAATCATGGATCAGGAATGTGATGAAGCAAGTAAGGGTGGAATGTACTCTATAGCAATGTCAAATCCGATAGTTTAAGTGAGAGCGTTTGTCGAGAAACCCAAACGAAGTTATTACGGGTAAGTTAATCAAAAGCTCTTGCGAAATCTATACCGTATTTGATACCGATTCTACCTATTCTTTTATCTCTCTTGTTTGCGCTCAACATTCAAATTTAACTCCAGAGAAATTAGACTTTTACTTATCTGTTGAAACTCCATTTGGAGAAACCTTCGTTACATCCACTGTTTATAAATTTTGTTGATTCAAATCGACACTTTCACATTACCTGTTGATCTTATCTCTTTAAAAATACTTGCCCTTGATGTGATTTTAGGAATCGTTTGGTTAACTACTCATCATGCCAAAATTGATTATTTTTGTAAGGTTGTTAGCTTTCATATTCCTAACTAACCTGTTATGCGAATTCAAGCAACCAAACCAATAAAGTCAATCACTGTTATATCAAGCCATAAGTAAAGAGCCCCGAGCCTTTATCTGGTGACTTCCTTGTGTGGAATGCACCGAAGCTAGACTTTCCGTAGGAGACGTCGTGAATAAACGGTGGCAAGTTGATAGGTATCAATGTTACGTGCTATCCAAGTCTTGGATGAGGGTCACAGTTTTGAATGATATTTCTATTGTTAATAAATTTCCTGGCGTATTCTTAAAGACTTAGACTACCCCTAGAACGTGAAATCGAATTTTGTATTAACCCCAGTACAAAACCCCATTTCTAAAACCCTTAAATATTTCTTCAACTAAAACAAACGTATTATGCGCCAAAGACGTTGGCTCGAGCTGTTGAAAGATTATGATAATACCATTCAATACCATCGTGGAAACGCGAACATGGTAGCTGACACGTTGAGTAGAATATCGTATGCGTTTACAAGTGCGAATATATACGAACCTACGTGAAGATAACAAATATATGATTAGAACCAAATTTAGTCGATAATGTTATAGCTGCTAAAGCTACAGACTCGGAGCTGATGAATACGAAGAAGAAGGTTCAAGAGGGCGTTATTTTAAAAGCAAGAGTTACTGAAGAGAGGAAATCTCAACCCTCGATTTAATTGGCCCATTTGAAATCCTCGATTGAGTAGGAACTGTGGCTTATAGACTCGTTTTACCGCCAAGTATGTCGCGTGTTCATAATATTTTTTTACGTATCGATGTTACGTAAATATGTGGACGACCCGAACCACATTATTGAATTAGAACTAGACAAGATATCAGAAGATTTAACGTATGAGGAGATACATGTTAAAATCTTAGATAAGAATAATCTTATTCGACACTCAAAGGTTATAACTCAAGAGTTAGAATCTGAAATGAAGTCAAGGTATCCTCATCTTTTCGGCATAGCAGGTACGTACGTAAATTTTGAAGGCGAAATTTCATAAGGAGGGGAGATTGTGAGACCCCAAATTTTATGAATAAAGATTTAAATTTCTTGAAATATTTTTTTTAATATTATGGTGTGGATTTGATATAATGTTATAGTTGTGGGTAATATTTATAAATTTTATAAAGTACGCAAGTTGTTATATAATATTTGATTGTTCGGGGAATATTCGTTTTAACAGAGAATATTCGTACAATGGCACAATCATTGGTGGACCCCACAACGGAATTATTGTCGAATTGAGAAAACGATAATAAAATTTATGAAAATAATGGCAAAAATTTTACCGTTAACTGTTGAAACACCCGGTGTTAAAAGTACAGTAATACGCGTGGTTGCATAGTAGCACAAGGTATTGATTATTGATGCTTACGTGAGAAGTCACTCAGTTTTGTTCAATTATTGCTACAATAATTATTGCATAGTATCTCACGTTATTTGATTCAATTATTGTCGATATTTTATATATTATTAAATCAATAATTGAGACGACGAAGTTATTAATATTATTATTTGCAATATTAACGATGTTTAGAAGTTCTGTCAAGAAGAGGTTTGGTCACCTAATAATGCGCCAATAGGGAGAAATCCTTATTGAAAAGCCCCCTCTTTCTTGGGAACGACCTGGTCGATTAATATTGTGAATTATAATAATGGTGATAAATTTTGTTTTATTATTATTATAAATGTAATAAAACAGAAAACTTTTTATATAAAACAAAATACTTTTTATAAAATTTTGTTTTATTTGATTATAAATAGAATATATTATATTTTATTATGCATAGTGCTTGCATAGTATTTGCATAGTAAAATCTTTTTATATAAAAGAAAATACTTTTATAAAGTTATTTGTTTTATTAGATTTTAAATAAAATATATTAGATTTTATTATGCATAGTGTTTGCATAGTAAATTTTTTTTATATAAAATAGAATACTTTTTATAAAGTTTTGTTTTATTTGATTATAAATAGAATATATTATATTTTATTACACAGTGCAGCATAGTATCATTTCCATTCTCCTATAAATAGGATGCTTAGTTAGAATTGAAAATCACACCAAAAATTCAGAGAATTCTTCTTCTATAATCTTGAGCGTATTTATTTAGAGTTTAAGAAAGTTTTGAGCGTAAAAAATAGTGCAAGTTTTCTTCAAGTATATCCCCGCCCTACCAGTAGGAATACTCTTCTTTTTAAGGTAATGGGTATTATTTCTTTCATATTCATGAAGAGAACTATTGTTATTCCATTCCTTATTATTCTGTTGGAATAACATGTATACGCGGACTACCGTATACATTGTAAAATTCTTCTGTTATTTCATTCTTTATTATTCTGTTGGAATAACCTGTCTGTGCGGTCTATCGCATGTCTGGTGAATTCTGTTGTTATTCCATTCTTTATAATTCTTTTGGAACATCATGTTTGTGCGCATTACGCATGATCTGGTTCCATTCTTTATTAATCTATTGGAATATCTTGTTTGTGTGGATTACGCATGACCTGGTTTCATTCTTTATTACTCTATTGGAATAACCTATCTATGTGGATTACCGCGTGCATGGTGAATGATCCTTTGTATTCATTCCTTATTAACTAGTAAAAATGATCTGTCTACGTGGATTACCGCATGGCGGGCAAAAATCCATTTGCAATTTCATATATTCTATTATACTCAATTGGTTAAAATTTTGGCTTCTATACTCTATGAAATTAGTGGAATATCCTTGATATTTGCGCTTCATCTAGTATCTTTTCATGGAAATATTCTTTTGAGAATTCTTGAATTTTACTCCACAAAGCAGTATCATGTTGACAATTTGGACATTATTGGTTCCTGGATAAATTAATTTATAAATCTTTAAAATTTATTCTTGAACTTGTTTTATTGAATTGTCATCATCCTCATGCTTATATTATGTTGAAAGTCATATGTGGCATGTAGTGCATAGATGGACTTGGTATGATTATGACCAGGGATTATTCGGTATAATCATGACTGTAATGTTACAAATGATGTCGAAAAAAGTCCTCATTGGCCCGTAGTGCATTGATGGACAGTTTTTGGTATGATTATGGCTATAGATTCTCTTCGGCCAAGGGTGCAAAGATGAATTATTTTATGGCATGATCAGGACCGTTGATGAAAATACAATTATCTTTGGCCCGTAGTGCATGGATAATTCGTGGTCGTGATACTAAAGAATATCCTTGGCCTGTAGAGCAGGGATGATTTAATGATGTGGATTATTTATTAAGTTGAGTCTCAGTGATAAAATTTATGTTAATTTTTTTTAAAATCATAGAAGATAGTAAATTTTATGCTCTACTTGACTCTTCTAATGGATTGCTTATTCCGCTACAGTTGTTGATCTAAAACTTGTTATCTATTATATTATATCAATTGTTATACTGTTAAAGGCTAAGGATAATTTATTCTGTATTATCTTAGTCATAATATTTTTTACTGGGCTAGTTGAGCTCACCCTTTCTTTCAATTTTCTCTTCAGGAAATGAGAATATAGCTGGGACTAGTCGGCGAATGGATTGACGATCCAGATGGTTGCATTAGTAGTCCTCACTATTCTGTGAAACAGTGTAATAATAAATGTATTTAGGACTTATTTTGAGTTTGAATACTGTCTAGAAGACAATAATCGTATTAAAACTCACAGTTATGTCTTGTCGTATTCTACACGACAGTTATATTATTAAGTTGTATTTGTATTCTGTACCATGTATTTGGCGACTCAGAATGGGTGATATATACTTATTTTGGGGGCGTCGCATTAAAATTCAAAAAATACTATATTACCTAAAGACTCTTTGCAACTTAAAATAACTTACAATCAGATATAACAATTATCATAATTTACCACACTACCACAATAATTAATTTTCCTTTAAAATAGATATCCAGAAAAATCTAAACATGTGTACAAAACTTACAAGCATCAATAACAATTATCATAATTCACCACACCACCACCACAATAATTATTATTGTTGTTGTTGTTGTTATTGTTGTTGTTGTTGTTGTTGGTGTTGGTGGTGGTGGTGGTGTTGTTGTTGTTGTTGTTGTTATTATTATTATTATTAGTACTATTATTATTATTATTATTATTATAATTATTGTTATTGTTATTGTTATTGTTATTGTTATTGTTATTGTTATTATTATTATTATTATTATTGTTGTTGTTATTATTAGTATAATTATTATTATAATTACTATTATTGTAATTATTATTATTATTGTTGTTGTTGTTGTTATTATTAATATAATTGTTATTATTGTGAATCCCCCAAAATAGGTCCACACGACCCATTCTGAGTCACCAGATATCACACTATAAAATTAAATACAAACTTTATTTATACAACTGTTGAACTGTCGTATAGAATACGACCACAGTTAACTGTGAGTTTTAATACAAATGTATGTAACTCTCATGGTGTCTCGATCACATCCTTACAATGATATTTTACATAAAAGTATAGTCAAAAACTGTTTTAAAAATTAAAATCTTTGGGAAGTGCTCAAGGAAACCTTCGTACATGGGAGGCCATGTGTCTAGGTTATGATAGATATCATATGTTCACAGAATTATCCTTGCTTGTCCCAAAAGTCCGCAAAGAAAAATAAGAAAATTACTATCATCTTCTTACCAATGGTGAGTCTTCTCTTAACATATAAATATCTCCGTTGTCTCCAAGTAAAAATTATATTTCAAATATACTCCAAGATCATATAGGTAGTGCTCGTAGATATATTCATGAAGTGGATGTGTACAACCATGTCTTATGAAAACACGAGGTTGTATGTCATTAGACATCTTGTATGATAGTGGCAAAACACCCTTCCAAAGTTGGATTTGCCTCACCCTATTTGATTCACCAAATATAACTACTAAATGATGTATAGAATACAAAACACTTTTATATATACTATTTAGGGAGAACCTCCACAGCTAGAGACCACCATTCTATTCCCTTGTTATCCCCGCTCGACTTGGCAACACTCTTATTATCTGAAAGGAAATGTGAAGCAAAAAGGTTGAGCACAACTAGTCCAGTAAAGAATATCATGACTAAAGCTAATTTACATCATCAATAGCCTTCATCATTAATAAATTAGAGATTTAGAACATATGGTAGATGATACAACTTTTCAACCATAGTTGCAGTGGAACGAGCAATCCATTAGAAGAGTCAAATAGATCATAAGGTCTATTATCTTCTCCATGTTAAAAGTCCACCAACAATGTTTTATCCCTGTAAAATAAATCAACAGTTCCTGTCCACAATCATATGAATAACTCATAATCATAATTGTGGTTCTAAATTCCTCTTCGCAATCAGGACGAAGATAATTTTCATCACCTATCTTCACCTGAAACATCAAAAATCATGGTTATACCAAATCAGAATTTCTGCTCATAATCATACAAATAAATTCATATTTGCACTACGGCCAAAGATATTTATTAACAATTCATCTTTGCACTACATGCCAAAGACATACAACTGTATTTTAGAAGAGTCAAGTAGAGCATGATATCTACTATCTTCTACGAATTAAAAGTGTATAATAAATATTTTATCACTGAGACTCAGCTTAATAAACAATCCACATCATCGAATCACCCCTGCACTACAGCCAAGGATATTCGTTAATATCACATCCATGAATTTATATTTCATCGCTGAGACTCAGCTCGATAATCAATCCATATCACTAAATTATCCATGCACTACGGCTAAGGATATTCGTTAATATCACAACCACGAATTATCCATGCACTACGGGCTAAAGATAATCATGTTTTCATCAACGGTCGTGATCATGCCATAAAACAATTCATCTTTGCACCCTTGGCCGAAGAGAATCCATAGTTATAATCATACCAAAAACTGTCCATCAATGCACTACGGGCCAATGAAGACTTTTTACACATCATTTGTAACATTACTGTCATGATTATACCGAATAATCCCTGGTCATAATCATACCAAGTCCATCTATGCACTACGGCCAAAGATGACTTTCAACACAATATGAGCATGAGGATGATGACAATGATATAAGAATCAATCAAATGAGATAAATGATAAATATTAAACATTTATAATACAATTTAACCAGCGTTCAATAATAACCAAATGTTATCAATCACTTCATAATCTCATAATCTAATATCATTAACATTATAACAATATTTTAATCATTTCTTAAATTTATAAACAATTTATTTCAATTGTTTACACTTTATCAAATAATTTATTTAATCATTCAAAAATGACATACTCATAAGATTTCATCATCAATGATCAAATCCCTCATCAAAAATCTGCATATACCCTATATAGGATTCCCAAGTCATAAAATCCTATTTTCCAATTTTATTACTTCACATAACATATTTAATTCATTTACTCGTAACTAGTTCATTTTCATGAAAAATACCAAATCAGTCCCAACAATATTTCTTTTTTGGTTTTTAGCAGAATATAGTCCCATCTTGAACATATATTTTTCTCAGAATTTTTAAAATTCGTTTACTATTTTTCATATGGCTAAAACTGCCGAATATTTAGACATTTATCATAAATTGTATTTTTGTTCAAAAATTCCAAAATTTACAGGGTATACTCCTGTTATATACATGTACTCCCAATAAAAATTTCACCAATTTTGGAGTTAACCACAAGGAGTTATAAGGGTTTACTTTTAAAATAGTCTTTTTCCATAAAATCCATAACTCTTAATCTATACATCCAAAAATCGCCATTTTTGGACACAATCTAGAAAACCCATCAAATTTTCATTTCAATTTTTTCCAAAATTTTTTAGGGTCAGAAAAATTACGAAACTGCCCCTGTCAGAAACCTCTTTTTAATGAAAATATTATTCGTATGAATATGAAGGATCATTTACCATGCATGCGATAATTCACATAGACAAGTTATTTCAACAGAATAATAAAAAATGGAACCAGGTCATGTGTAAACGCACAAACAGGATATTCAAACAGAATAATAAATAATAGAATAACAGAAGAATTCATCAGGCATGCGATAGACCGCACAGACAAGTTATTCTAACAGAATAATAAATAATGGAACCAGGTCATGCGTAAACGCACAGACAGAATATTCCAACAGAATAATAAAGAATGGAATAATAGAAGAATTTCACCATGTATGCAGTACTTCGCATAGATAGGTTATTCCAACATAATAATAAAGAATGGAATAACATAAGAATTTCACCATGTATACGGTAGTCCACGTATACAGGTTATTCATACAGAATAATGAAGAATGAAATAACAGAAGTTCTCTTCATGAATAAGAAAGAATACCCCTTACGAGTACAACAAATAATATTCCTTACGAGTACAACAATAATATCCCCTACGAGTACAACAAATAATATCCCCTACCTTAAAAAGAAAAGTATTCCGACTGGTAGGGCGGAAATATACTTAAA